>PVIJ01009840.1:0-64172 GCA_004024925.1 Scalopus aquaticus | reverse complement strand
CCATTGTGTATATGTACCACATCTTCTGGATCCAATCATCTATTTTTGGACATCTGGGTTGCTTCCATACCTTTGCTATTGTGAACAGTGCTGCAATGAACATACGGGTGCATGTATCCTTTTGGATTAGTGTTTTTGTATCCTTTGGGTAAATTCCCAAAAGTGGGATTGCTGGGTCGTATGGAAGCTCCATGTTCAGGAAAGTCCCCCATAGAATGAATGCCCTGGGGGGACAGGAATCTCCATTTTCCTTTCTGTCAAACCTCCAACAGTACCCATCCCTGAGCAGGTGATAGTTAACATTCATTGAATGAATTAATTGAATGCATATGATGTGTCGATCCAGGTCCCAGTGGTCAACAAAAGGCACAACTGGGATCACTTGATGAGTGCTTAATAAAAAATTATTGACCAAGATGTGGGCAGAGAGTCAGGAAATACTAAGAAGTCATGCACTTCCTCAAGGCTAACAACATGGCGCTCCATGGCCAGCCCTGGGCTTCAAGGGTCCGGCAGGTTAGTGGCTATCACACCCCAGGGACTATGTGGAAAGGACCTCAGATAGGAGTGGTGACCTTCATCTTAGGAATAGAACAGACCCCTAGTATCTCCTAAGGGGAAAAGTTGGGTACCCCAAATCACTCCCCTTCTGATCTTCAGCTGGGACTCCCCTTTATCGGGTTACTCGGAAACCAGAGGACACATGAACTCACTGATGTGATCATAGTCCCTGGGGCAGGAAGCAGAGTAGAGAAGGGTAGAGTGGGTCTGGAGGGACAGGCTTGAGCTCATCCAGCCAGTGGTAATGGATTGTCTTCACAATAACCTTAAGAAGTAGGAACTTTCCTTATTCCTATTTTAGATGAAGAATGAGAATTCAAAAGGATTAGGTGACTGTTTAGGAATAGTTACTGAGTGAGAGGAGCAGTGTTCAAGCCCAGGAAGTCTCACTCTGCAGTCATATCCTTACCCATTTCTAATATCCTTTGTTTGAGCGATCCAGTTAACATCTCTGAACCCCCAATACTGAGCCACAACCCTCATCACCGTAGCTTTACCCACATACTCACTTTCACAAGTGGGTCCATTTTCATCTACCTAAAGCCAGTGTCCAATGGCCTATCACCAAAATGCTTCCTCTCTTAATCACACTACGTTCCTTCATGTTCTTCAGTCATCCAGGAGGTAAGTTCCATGAAGGAGGGAAAATAAGCTCCTATAATCAGAGTTCAGAAGGACCTTGAGGCCACGATCACCTGGCCCATTCTCCCACCTAATGTCCCAGTCTCTGCTGTGATGCTCACATGATGGCGGCTCCATCTACTCCACAGGGCAACTCTGACCATGAGAACATTCTCCCTGAGGGTAGTTATGAGGGATATTTTTACTTTGGCCTCCTGTTTGTCTTTCTGCCCTCTGGAACCATGTAGAGCAAAGCACACATACTCCTTCCTTTACATGGGAGTCCTTCAAAAGTTGGTGGAGCCCCACAGAGCATTGACAAGGCTGGTCTGTCTCCCCTTGGTGCTACCACTTGGTCATTCTAGAACTGTGTCTCTCAGAACTGGATATTCTGCTTCTAGAATCATGTCCCTTCCTCTTCACAGATCTGGAGGGTAAGATCCAAGGAAGTGAAGGGAGATTTCCTATGAGGCAACTGTCCCGGCCATGGGTCATCTGCTTGGGCCCACAGCTTGGACTGAGGGTGGCCAGGGAACCCCCAAGGACCCACCTCTCTCCTCCACCCCACCAGCAGCTTCCACACCTCATATGCCATTGCAGAAGGCATGAAGGTGGGGAGAGGTCAGGCAGAAGAGTTTTCTTGGGACCCCCCACAAGGAGTTACCACAGGGGAGCCAGGAGAATTCTATTTACAGCCGCCTCATTTGCACTAGCGGGAGACCTGGACAGCTGGCTGGACTCATCCAGGATGTGAAGCTCTGGGAGATGCCAGATTGTTATCATTGTCAGATACAATTTCCTCCCACTGCCTCTGCCCCTCCGCCGGGCCCGTGGTGTCCATCTGTTTATGGAATGGGCGAGGTCCTGGCCAGGTATTTTTAGACAGGGCCGTTATTAGGCAGGAGTGACTTCCCGCCAGAGCCCTTTGTCAGCACCATCCAGCTTCTCCTCCTCATTTATCTGTTGTAAAATCTCTAATAAAACCACAAAGTACGAGCCTGAAGGGTCCTCAGACTGTGGTGGGTGCTAACCTTTCCCCCTTTCCCCTCTTGCAAAGATGGATTTTCCTATTTTGATTTGCTTCTGCTTTTGTTTTGTTTGGGTTTTCTGGTTCTTTCTCTTCTGTCATTATTTTGAAGAAGAATAATGTGCAACTGCTCCTGCTCCCACTGAAAAATAAGCTTTATTTGAGGACTTCCTGGGGAATTGGAAATTGCATTGCTGGCTTATGACAGCTGAGTCTGAGGAGGAAAGGAAATAAAATGAAAGATGAGGGAAATAAAGAATATTTCAGGGGTAACACTAGTAAACCTGTAATAAGCTACTAGTGACCATCAAATCAAATCTTCATTTTACAGATGAAGAAACTGAGGCACCACAAGGGATGGGAGAGCATGGCTGGGAAAGTAATTCTGGAGCATAAAGCACCAAATAAATAAGTAGATAAAGTAACCGATGTATTATTAATCCTAGTTCTCTGTCACTTGGGATGATCGATGAGGCAGCAGAAATATGGGGGCCTGAAGTGAAGCTGAGGTGGAATGTCCTAGGGTCTTCAGAACAAAGGGTGCTGCAAGTGGCTCCTTTGCTTAATGTGAATGTCTCCACCAGGGAGAAGGGCCGGGAGCAGCAGGAGCAGCCCTTGGGGAGAAGAGCCTTAGGAAGAAGAGAACAAAAGACCGGGGACCCGTCAAGGCTGTGCTTATCACAATGCTTTGCAAATCACACATTTTCATGGTGGTTTAAACGGAATCCCATCACATGCTGCATTGTGTTAATTAACCAAAGAACTTTGGCAAATTGATTTTAACTTTTCTCAGGAAAACAAACCATGGTATATGCCTTGCTCTACACTGCAACGATTTGTGTAGAGTTTGTACAATTAAATTATGAAAAATTGACTCCCAGAAAGCCCACTAAAATGAACAATGGACGTGAACTGGCACCAGGAGAACCTAACCCACCCCAGTTCAGCCACTCATTCCCAGTAAAAAGTGGGGACCTGATACGGGGCTTCAGTGCAAGACCTGAATTAAATATTTTTCAAGCTCCTTTCCTTCTTAAAATGTTCCTTGTCTTATCCAAGATCCAACAGCAAGTTGGGTTTGGCATTGCTATCTCCCAACTGGTATTTTGATTGTTTTCCAATGCACACTGAAATAAAAACTCTGGAACACTGAACAGTAGATAAGGACACAGGCTTTGAATCTTAAAGCTTTGACTGGAAACCTGGCTCCCCCTGGCACCAGCTCCGCGGCCTCAGGAAAGTAACTTAATCCCCCTGTGTCCTCCCCATTCTTAAATGGAGATAATTATAGTACCTGCATCATGAGCTAGTTGGGGAATTTAATAATTAAAATACACCTAGAGTCCTAGAGCCTGGCACATAGTAAGTATATGTTAACAATCTAAGTGTTTGCTGGCTGCCATCCAAAATCACACCACATGCCAAACTTCAAAAATAAAACACAAATCTGAGGCTTTCTAATCCATTAACAGGAAGGAGGGCTGCACTATGAAGTAGAGGTCCATGCTAAGCAGCTGGGCCCTGGGCATGAGGTCACCACATGTCTATGGACTTCAAGACAGATGAGGAGGGAGGACTGAGCTGGACATGAGGAGACCTGGGCTCCAGTCTCATTCTGGAATGACTGACTCTGACCACACACTAGCAAGTCCACACAAGCAGTAGGTGCCCATATGCCCACCAGGGGACAGGCTTGGAAAGATCTCTGGAGTTTCCATTACACAACATATTGCATCTCCAGGACAGGGTCAAGTTCTGGGCAAGCTCCCCCACCTTTCTCTGCAGGATTACAAGGCCATTTCTGACAGGAGGAGGAAGCTTACCCACAGCAAAGGAGCGCATGACTCTCCCCTTTTGCAGATCTCCAAGTTCTTTTCTGCTTTGATCCAGGCCTGATCCTGTCACTGGAGCCAAAGAGGGGCCACCTGGGCATTTTCCAGGACCCAGTAGAGTCACCTGCTCCTTGGTCCTTTTCCAGAGGATCAGATGAAGAACCGTGACCACTGTCCTTAGAAAGGCCACCAGATAGACCGTTACCCAGCCTGGAAGTTTCCACCCTGGCTTCGTGCTCTCGAATGCAGATTCTCGGACCTACTTTGAATCGACCTACTTTGAATCGATTCTACTCAGAATCTCAGATGGAAGCAGTTGGGAATTTGTTAGGTAATTCTGATCTAAAGTCCTATTCCAAAACCCTGGCTCCCAAGAGCACGAAGCACAGGGCTAGCTGAGAGGCGCAGACAGCGGGCCATCCTTTACCCAGACTAGGCGCATTCCCAGGAGGGACCCTTACACGTGCTGTGAGCCAAGCAGAGGCAAATATGGGCGCCCTGTTCCTCTCAGGGCATATGGGATGCACACGAGGAATGAGAGTGTTGGGAAGACAGACACCCAGATAAGTAATTAAAATGCAACTCAGTATTAGGATAGCATGATAAATGGCTCAATACGATGGGCACTGGGAAAAGCAGTGGAGTAAGGAATGTGGCCTTTGGAAACATACAGTCCTAACCATGAGTCCTCATTTCACCACTAACCAACATGGACTCCTTTGGACCTCAGTTTCCTAGTTTTGTAATATGAACTAAATATTCAGAGATTCATGAAAATCCCATATATTATTGTACCTGGCACAGAACCTGGCCCAGGGTACTTGGTTACCTCCAGGCCCTTCTTTCTTGCCCTTGGACTTTCCTCATGAAACTGCCAGGATGCCACTGAGACAAAAATGATCTCTTATCAGGAGCTATTGTTAACTGCAGTTGTCAGGAATAACATATTCATCTAGTTGTCTGAAAAAAGAGGATTTTGTTTTACTTCCCATTGTTAGGCTGAAAATAAGACCATCCTCTGGTGATCTTGGGGGCTATTTGTTTTGTCTTGTCAGAAAAGGCTGAACCCCTGGCAGTGACATGTGCTGGAACAGAATACCATGCCTTCTCCTGGAAATGTGGTCTTCGAGGCTGTTCCTCCTCAAAAGAGGGGTCCTTCATGATCTGGGATAGAAGCCAGCATCTGCTCTCTTGGGGACATGTCAGTCCAAGATGCCAGGACAAATGGCCTTGCTTTTTGTGTCAGCTATGTCATTCACAGGGCACTTTCCCACATATGACCAGCTGGCTGGCAATGACAGCAGAGTGACTTCCCTCACCTCCTCCAAATCCTCGCTCGTGCAGCATCTTCTCGGGGAGATTTTCCCTGACCACCCTCTGACAGCTATTGTGTCCACACCCCATACTCCATGGCTCCTGGGCACTGCTCTGATTTCCTCAAATGGAGCAGTGCTGAGGCTGCTTCCCAGAAACCCCAGTGTCTGGTGGCATTTATCTATGCAGAGACTCAATCATTGGCTATTACATTTATTTTATTTTCCATCTCTATTCAGCAGGATTTTTTTTCTACTATTCTGTTCACTGATGTATCCCAAACACCTGGAAGATGATACTTCATGAATAGGAATTGAATAAACAATGCCCACTTTACAGGCAGGAAAGTGGGACTCGCAGAGATTATGGGACTTTCTCATGAAGCTCAGCCAGTACACAGTGAAACCGGATTAGGGACCCTGGCTTTCTGGTCTTTCATCTCTTTGGCCTCTTCATCACCTACCCTCTTCTCCACTGCTCTGACCTATCTTTCTTTCTTCTGCTCTCCAGTTCTCTCTGTTTCCCTTCTAAGGGGTCTTTTTCTTTGTTCCTCTCTTCCTCACAATATTGTCTGTCATCTCAGCTCAGCTTTGTAGTATATGTGTGGTTTGGTGTATGTGGGTGGTGTGGTATGTGTGTTTGTGTATGTGTATGTGTTGTGTTTATGTGGTACGGTGTGTGTGGATTGCAGTGTGTGTGTTTGTGCATGTGTGGTGTGTGTGTGTGTGTGTGTGGTGTTTTAAGGGTGTGTGTGTGTGTGTGTGTGTGTGGTGTGGTGTGGAGGTAGTGTGTGGTGTGAGGGTATGGGAGGATGTAGTGTGTGTGTTTTGTGTATTGTAGCATGTGCATTTGTGTATGTGTGTGGTGTGGTGTATGTGGTATGGAGTATGTGGTGAGGGTGTGGTATGTGCATATTTGTGCCTGCGTGTGAGATGGTGTGTGGGGTGTGGGATATGCATGCGTGCGGGCTGGGTGGGGGTAGTTTCATGTGTGTGTTTGTGGCCACAGGGTGGCTGAGGTGTCAGTTTGCTCTGGGATGTAGAACTTGGAAGGGAAGGGAGACAGGCCCCAGGTGGCAACAAGGAAAGACCTGAAGGAAAGTCCACGGGCCGTTCAGGGCAGTAAGAAGAGAGGGGCTGCCCAGCAGGCTCGCAGTGACGGGGCTCGGAGACCAGCCTCCACTTGCTTTGTGCCACTGGCTCAGTCTCAATGGTCATCCATGTTACGAACTCCCGCTCAACATGCTTCACAGCAGTAAGGCCCAAATGACAGGGACGGTGGGAACCAACGTGAGCGTCGTCCTTCAGGACATGCATGTCACAGACCACGGCAGGTTTGGGGGCGACTTTGGCCGCCAGATGCTGCTGTCCCTCTGAGCAGCTAGAAAGAGTAAACGCCTTTAGCCGGGGCATCGAGGCAACACTGAAGAATTTCCGGACAGTGAGTGTGGGAGAGGCGAGGGAACAGGTGCCCAGGGAGAGCCGCAGGTCTCCTTCCCGGGGCGTGGGACGCCTCTTTGTGTGTCAGGGTGATTTACACAGGTCTTGAGTGCACACCTGGGGAGGGGGAGGCGTTAGGCTTGTGAGGACAGCAGATGGTGAGGGGAGCCCAGGCCTGGGGGACAGTGGGCTCAGTACCACACTACAAAAGAACTTGGGCACCCATACAGCACCCCATGAGCACCAACAACAGAACCTGTGGCAGGGCCAAGCGGCACGGAATTGGCACAGCCTCTCCCAGAGCCTCCTGGCCCCGAGCATGCCTGCAGTGCTGTATCACATGGAGAGAGAACCTCACCTTTCTGCACATCTCACGACTGTTTCATTTTCTGAGTCTGTACAATGGGGGCAGAGACAGATTACTTGGGGGGGTCTCTTGCAGCTCAGACATTTGGGGATCTTGTTCACACAGCCCGGGTGAAAAAAGCTTGTCATGACAGAAGGAGCCCAGAATGGCCGGAGGCCAGAGGCCTTTCCAGGCCCTGCCACTAGTGCCTGTGGCCTCTCCAGCCCTCAGATCCTTTCTCTAACCAGCAAGGTTCTCAAGTTCATGGCCCTCAAGGTCACTGCTAGCCCAAGAGCCCAGCAGTGGATGGCAACACCCCAGTACAGTTGTGGAAAGCTCGGGTACACACTCTCATATCTGGTGGACTCCTGCTCTGCCTTGTCCTGGTTCTGCTCTGGATTAAGGATGAGATGTCCAAGCAGGAGACAAGCCAGACTCCTGCCTGTTCCGGCCCTGCTTAATCTCACGCTGTTCCCCCAGCATTCACTCCCACTGTTCACTGAGGCCGATAACAGAAAATAGATTTAAAAATCCCTTTCTCCAGTTTGACCACTTGAAAGTATGCTCCCAGGAGTCGCTGGAAGAACATCAGAGCCTCTTCCTCCTCAGATGTGTCCTCACTGACGAGGGGAGCAGGTGATAGGGGAGTGCACACAGAGCTCAGTGGAGAAGCGTGCGGGGATGCGTTTCATCTGGGGGATAAATCCAAGCAGGTGTGGCTAGAGCTCCAAGAAGCAGTCCCAGCTGGTCCGTGCATCCTGCATGTCCGCCTGGCCTGTCGCCCACTGCCCGGATGTCAGCAAGGACAGCCAGCCCCGACCAGCCAAGCCTGGGGTCTGAGGCAGGTTCATTCTGTCTCATCACAGACTCACGGTGTGAGTCCACCGAGCCCCTAGAGGTCACTCTTCCAAGGGACTCTGCCCCGCCGTGCCCCCGTCTGCCGGCCCGCGGCCTCTGCTCGCTCACTTCCACTGGCAGGACGCTCACTGTCTCGGGAGCCAGTAGGGAAAGCGCTGGATGATAAACACCCTTTCACAGACTGAATCAAAATTGCCTCTCAGGAGCGTGGAAGTGCCCTCTGGAGCTTTGTAGGATGGAATGCCTGCACGACCACCACCTCCCGCCCCTCTAAGCTCTGCGAGTGGGCACGGTGTGCCCTATGACACGGCTTCCCTGTGACTCCACTTAGCAGCTCTGCAGAAAGAAGGACAAAGAGAAATGACCATCAGGAGGACCCCAAGGTACCCTGTGGTTCTGGCCTTCTAACTCGGTGAATGATTACGAAACCCCAAAAGACAGGCTTATTTAACCTGATGGATGAGCACAGACCTGGGCCCCAAGTTCTTCTTGCCATCCCTGTCCCTGTCTGGTTTTCACCCTCTTGCTTCACTCAGAGGCAGTCATCAAGGAGGAGGAGTCACAGAGGCAAACAGTGGCCAAGACAGAACCAATCTCTGGGTTCTGGTCACCTCAGCTACCAAAACTAACATGGGAACTAAACCACCATGGGACCTTCATAAAGTCAGGTGACTAGCTCGTGCCCACTGTGGGTTTTTAGTCAGAATTGCTATGTCCTATAGATGTTTTACCTCCTGCCTAGGAGGAGATGAGAGTCGCAGAATTACTCGCTGGAACTAAAGGGCCACCCATCCCCACCACCCCATCTAGATTTTTTCTGGGGGTCATAGGGGTGACGTGGGTGGGGATGAGGGAGTCTTGGATCTCTCTGGGAAGGTCTTCATTTCTTCGTAGGTATGGGTGACATCCCAGGGTCCCTACACGTGAAAAGCAGACAGGCGGCAGGCAACTAGGAGGGCTCAGAAGGAGGACAACCTCTGTAGGTATCACGGAGACCCGCTGGGGCGCACTGTCAGCCTTGCGGGCAACATATGCCATGGTAAAGCGACAGCAGGGACTGGCAAGTTCAGAGCCCCATCGTGACCCGGAGGCCAGCATGACCACAGCTCCATGCTCTCCTCAAGGTGCCGCGAGGGCCTGGTCCTCCGGATGGCGGCTTTATTTGCAGATCCTGGCTCCTGCTGGGCCCTCCTCCACCCTCCTGAGCTATAAGGGCAAGAATGACTCAGACTGAGGCTGTGTTTGCATCTAAGCAGCCTAAACGAAATTCAGCACAGATATCCCCACCCCGGCCTGACTCCCCACACCTTAAAGCCACACCTAACCTATCACACCACAAATACTGGGGGACACTCGCCTTTTGAGGTGCTGTGTCATCAAAGGGGGAGCAGCAGGCTGCTCCCTCATGAGCACACAGCTGCTTTCCTGTGGTTTCCCCACAGAATCCCAAAGACCTTTCCAGGAAGAACCGTCCCCCCATCAGACCTGTCAATGGGATAAGCATTGAAACTGTGCCCAGGGGACCCAGCCCTGCCCACACACCTGTGGTCAGGTCCTGTGGTCAGGTCCTGACTCCACTGTCCCCCTGCCCAGGGCAGCTCGGGCCTATCAAAGTCACGGTGATGGCACATGGCCCAAAACAGGCCAGTTTTTGCGTGAAACTGTTGCAAAAAGCCCTTTGTACTGGGGATACCATCTGCCCTTACCTAAATCACAGACTTTGCCCATTTCACCATCCTAAAAGGAATCCCCCTGAGGATGAAAACAGAGCACGAGAGAGACTGTCAGCGTCGTAGTTTCAGAGTCTGGGACCAGCAACAGGTGAGTCGGCTCCCCTCTGAGCTTTAGCTCACTGGGCTGGAAGGGAAAAGGGCTAATACCGACCCCAGCATCCTTCCTGGCACCTCTGTGCCCACTCACTTAGTGTGACAAAGTGAGTCCTCCACGCTTCCTTCCCAGCGGGGAATCACTAAATCATCTGAGTCACCAACATCAGCCCCCAGAAGACTAGAGAAAAATCCTCCTAAAAAGCAGAGACCGTGGGAGGACATGGTGCATGAATTTGAAAAATGAAACAGCACATATTTTGGAGTCCAGCAGATTTACCATGCTGTGAAATCATTGACAATTTATGTGTTACAGGGAAGAGATTTTGTTTAATATAGCTAATTCATAAATACACCATTATAAAAAGTTTTAAGTTAATACAGAAAAAATATGTCCTGAAAGCCCCCTTTAGTTCTGCCTAAATCTCAACCCCACTGCCTTCCCTACAGGTGACTTTAATGCAAATCCTTGCAGACTTATTTCTATGCAATTCTAAATAAACACATATACATGCGTACAAACACACAGTTTTGTTTTCTCTCTTACAATGCCAAAGTAGCAGAAATCATATCCTACTATGTGTTCAACACGACATTACCTGACCCGGGGCATAAGACAATATATCTCAGCTTCCCTAGCAATTAGGTTTTGGAACATGTGGCTGAGTTATGGCCAGTGTAAGTGTGAGCAGAAGTTGAGTGTCATTTCTGGCCCAAGGCACTTAGGATGGGGCATGTCTTCTCCATGTTCCTTCCTTTTCATCCCCATGCCTAGACATAAGGGATCGCAACATGATGGGAAAACAAGATGGACTCACGGGTTCCAAATGGATTCCAGATCCCTGTTTAGAAGAAATTCACAGCAGAGAGCCACCTGACCCAAACTAGACAGTAACAAGAATTAGTAAGAACCCCAGGTACTATCAAGTCTCTGAGATTTGACATTTACATGTTTTTGAAGACGAGCCTCGACTATCCTAGTGAATACAAATAAATCATATCCTAACTTTGGTTCCGCATCCGTTTCTTCTTAGCAGCGTGTATATGCAGGCCAGTTACTTCTCTTCACCAGTGTAACACAGAAGCATGGTAAAGGGATCACATGAGAACACCAAGCAAACTCTCTGGAACTCAAGTTATCCTTTGTCCTCTCCTGTATCTCCTCTTTATAGCACCAAGTAACATTCCAAAAGGAGGCCTGAAATTCAGGTGTTTGCTATCCCTCCTGGGAAACAGAATGGATTCTATGCTTTGAGGTGCCTAAGACTTCCTTGTCCCCATAATATCTCTTATACTGAGCCTTCACTGGACCAAAACTGCATTAGTCATATGTTCCTTTAGGTTTAGTGGTTTTAAGATTATCTACAAATACTCCAAGGAACCAATACACATTCTAAATCACCACTAGGAAGGAGAAGATTAGTGGCCCAAGCTGAGAACTCAGAGATAATAAGGGATGGGGTGTGTAACAGCAGCACTAAGATAAGGATGGAGGTGAAAGGAGAACAGAAAGTTCTTTTTCACAGTTCCATTTCATAAAAAAAAAAAAAAAGGACATTTTTTCCAGAAGAGCTCTAGTGTTTGTTATGGTCTGTTGCTTTCTAATTCTTAGAAAAGTGGTCACCCACGTAGGGAATCCCTGACAACACTCCATTAGCCAGAGTGTCCAAGTAACCAGAGGCCCCAGGGACCTCAGTTGGGAAGCATAATGATGATGAATCCTGTCCTTATTGTTTATGACTTAACAACTGGTTTATTATGTAGGATGTTCTGGGTCACTCCTGGGAAACTATTTAAACAAATAATCTGCAGTTAAATGATCTAATAGAATAAGCGTTGTCAGATTCTTGGAAGACAACCATGATCTAAAACTATTCATAGATTCCTAGAATTGGAAGGTACTTTCAATATGTTCTAATAAGATCCCTTTATTATAGTAGAAAGTGAACCAGGACCTAGAGAAGTTAAGGAACTTTCCCAAGGACACAATTTGCATTCTTCACATAGACTCTTACTACCAAAGAACTGAGGCCATTTTCACCACACTGACGTCCCCCAGGGTTACGGAAAGGGCACCAGAGCATGAGCCACAAGTTCTGTTTCTAGTGCAGGCTCTGGCACCCAAGACTGCATGTCCCAGAGCAAGTGGTTTAGAAAGCTCTTAGAAGCCTGCCAGTTATATGGCTCCTTCAAAAGAAAATGGTTTCACTTAGTCATTTCCTACAAAAATTGCTGTAGCTGATGCCTCAGGTGTTGTGCAAAGCAACACGCTACTGCATCACAAATTTTTGAGCCAGGGAGAGGGGGAAGCCACATATCAACTAAGCCTGGATAAGACCAACAACTGAAGAAGTAGCATGAAATCTACTATGTAAGCACATAGGTACTAGCAATCCTCTTTGGGGTGCTTAAACTCCAGGTATAGTGAACTCACTTGGATATTTCTCTAGCATCGCTCACCCTTTTTCCTTCCTAAGAGAATCCAGTTTTATTCAAGGGTCCATCTCCCTCACTTATTCCATGTGCCTTCAGATGTGGGTTCTGAATACATTAACCCAAGTTTGGCAATCTCATCTCCCCAAACAGTATTTGGTTCAGGAATTTAGTATTAACCCAACCAGCACAAGTCATTCCCCCAGCAACTGTTTCCTATCCAGAAATTTTGCGTATAACTCAACTTGGCCAATGAGGTAGAAGGCAAGGGGTTCTTGTTGCATGCTGGGGAAGTATTTTTATGATGCTTTCCCTTACTGCCTATATGTGAAATAAGAAAGTAGATTGTCCTAGCTGCTGCCGGCAGCCATCTTGAAACCCTAAGGAAAAGTGGTCTGAGTCAAGACCAGCCCTTAAGGGGAAAGGAGTTCATCAAATCACAAACAAACAGACCCAGAAGAACATACCTTGTCCAGAGTCCATCCTGCCTCTAGACTTTCTCTATGTCAGATTTTAACATCCCTCTCACTTCATCAGTGTGAGATGCTTTGTTTCTTGCCATTGGAAACAACAAGTGAATAGTGTCGATTAAAGAAAGGTGTATAAGAAGATCCCCTGTACATGATGGTGTACCTGGCTGAGGTTGAGGGACTGCCCTGGTGCTGTACCCACAGTCCCGGAAGCACAGGGTCCCCGTGCCCTACTCCAGAGAGACAACAATCCAGACTACTCCACATTCTTCTGCATCTCTAAAACACATCCCAGGAAATAGAATTCGCCCTAGTATGTCTCTTCTGACTTTTGAGGAAGCTGGCCAAAATATGTTTTCCAGCCCTCAGTTTCCATCTGTTAAATGAGGTCAATGATATTTGTCCAGCTGATGTTCACAGTACACTTAATAAGTCTATTACACAGTTCCAAAACCTCATCCATTTCTCTTCTACTCATCCTCTCTTTATTCCCCTGACCCTCTCATAAACAGTGGAGTCGAGTTTGGAGGGGAATGGAGGGCCAAAACGTGGTACTGGAAGCACTACCTGAACAGGTGTGGTTAGCTCTATGGACATGCCAGTGCCTCTGACACTAGAAAATCCGTCAAAATAGATGCAGATTCTAACTTCTGCCCCCAGTGACAACCAAGGTCTCCTCCCTGGGTCCTGACTGAGTGCCCTCTGCCAGTCCTTGGGCCTTTGGAAGTCCATGTGTTCCATTCCAGGAACATGTCCAAGTCCATGTGTTCCATTCCATTCCAAGATGGTGCTGGAACATAGCAAGTTTCCTGCTCCTTCCCTGAGAACTTCTGCCAGGTGCAGACCAGGCTCTGCTCCAAGAATGAGACACCCTGCCTAGGTGGAGCACATCGAACTGCACTGGGAGCTCCTCCAGCTTCCCTCCCATCACCGAGGACCCCAGCCAGGGGCCCCTCGGTAACAATGAACACAGACAGCAGCCTCATAGGGGAGAAGACATTCAACAAGAGCACATGCTGGGGGCTGAGCAGCACAAACAAGCTCTGCCTCTTCACCGCGTATGCATGAAGTAAACACTTGTCCCAACTTCCAGGACTCCATCCCCAAAATATTTTTCTATTCCCTTGGGACAAGAGATGACAGCATTCTGATGTTTCATCTGAAAAATAGGGAGCTTGGAAGAGCAAATCATCAAAGTCACTGAGACCACATGTTCTTGGTTATAACATCTCCTAATAAAGAATTCATGAGACTTTTGGAATTTAAGATGTGAGCCAAGTAGCTTCTCTCTGGTCTCAGTGTCCAGAACTGTTCTGCGGAGCTCTACCTGTCTTCCAAGGTCTACCCAGAATCAGAGCAGATGAGAGAATGTGAAAAATGAAGCATAATCACATATATCTTATTTTCATCTGTCCGAATAGTATGGAAATATTTCCAGTGTTTCTCTCCCTCCCTTTCCTCTCCTCCCTTCTCCTCTGCCCCGCCTCTCATGTTCACTCTCCTCCTTCTCCTTCTCCTCTCTCTCTGTCTCTCTCTTCCTTCTCCTCTCCTTTGTCTAGTGGGAAGGGAGTGCTTCCCAGCTGGTCCTCCCTCCATGGCCCACTTCCACTCTCAGCATTCTCGTGGACTTGTACAGCCTCTTGGTGCAAGTCTCCCCAGTTGGGAAAGATAACCTGCTCTTCATAAATGATCCCAGCCTACAAAAACCAGCCCCCTTCCGCACTCTGGGGGTTGTGTCTTTCATGCAGTGCTTCCTCCCCAGGTCAACCCAGGAGCAGCTGTTTGGGTATTAAGACAGGACTTCGGGGGTTCAGCTGCAGGTCACGGCAGGCCCTGTACACACCGTGTGGGTCCTCTAGGTTTCCAGGAAGGCCTTCTCAACCCCATCAGGGATCGGGGTGCTAGGCAGCCATCTCCACCTGGCTCCAGATCTGCCTTGGAATGCATGGCAAGAGGGGGTGGTGGCCCACAGGGCTAAGTGAGCTGCTGCCCCTCTTTCCATCCTGCCTTTCCCTCTTTTCAGCTTAGCAGACTAAAGTTCAAGTCAGGGTCAGAGAACGGGGGTTGCTCATGGGGTTCAGATTTCAGACACAGGGGAAGTTGAGAGGCAATTTCTCCGCCTGTGTTTAAAGGCATCATATTGGACAAGTTCTCATTTTCCCAGCAATCACTTGCTAAAAGCCTACAATGTTTCAGACTCCGTGTGGGGGGCAGGAATACCAGCCCAAAAAAAAAAAAAATAGAACAGACATACAAATGCTGGCAAAAATACAAAAATACTAACAGTGGTAGATGGCACACATGAAGAGCTGTGAGAGCTCAGAAGAGGTAGCACAGGCACGAGACACACCCGAGAAGTGGTCCATCCTAAGGCAGAGAAAGTGGGAAGAAATGCGCTCTTCCATCTGGAAGCAGAACCAGTTCAGGTACCAGACACGATTTCTAGAACTGTCCCCCAACCCTGGATCAGTGTCAAGTTTCACATCCTGTACAAGACACACTGCCCTGTGACCCAACACAGTCCCGCCTAGTGTAGGTTTTGCTGGGACAATAACTGTCCTTCATCTTTTATTCCATCAGACAGTTAATAAACAGTCATTGACTGATCACCCACTATGGATGGGACCTGGCAATGTCAGGCTTTATTTATTTGATCAGAACCTCATTAGACTGAAATTTCAGGAGGGCAAGAGATAAGGTTTGACTTGTCATGCCTCTGTCCTTAAACCCAGCGCAGTGCTGAGCACACACAGGTTCTCAGGAAATATTTATTGAATGAATGAATGAAATGATGCAACAGCTATGGAGACACATAGTCTGAAGAGTAAAGGTGTGACTGCAGGCAGGAATAATCTCTGTCTTACTTCTAATTTTCTAACAATCACCAAAAAATATGCAGACACTTGCTGGTCATGGCGGGAACTAGGACACAGGCAATCGTAGTGCGTACTTCATGTTCTCCTTTCTTCCTAGCTTCCGCCCCCACCTCTATGCCGAGCCTGTCCCAGGCCTGTGTTCATCAATCCTTGCCAAATTATAAAAAGTCTGGTGATGAGTGGACAGGTATGGACTTAAGGGATAGGCTCACTAAGGGAGATTGTCAAACATTTATTGGATCTAGTCAATGAAGGGAACATAATGAAGGAAATCAAAGATAAATAAATCATTTTTCTAAGGAGAAAATAAATGACACAATAATACAAGCCAATGGTTAGAAGCTAAGAAACCTACAGAGCCTTGGTGATTTAGAGGAGAAAAAGTTGGAAGAATCAGTTCTCACAGCAAGTAGCACTGAGAGACATCTTGCTGTTGTTTGTGAGGGCATAGAAGGGGTTGGGCGAGGCATTCTACATGGAAGCAACCACATGAACACAGGTAGAGAAAGGCAGGGGAGTCTGTCCCTTTCAGCTGAATCTCAATAATAGTGCCAACAGTAGGAGACAGTTAGTGAGCTCTGACAGTATGGACAGCACTCTTCATACAAGTTAATCCGCACAACTGTAATGCTGCTCCTCCACTTTACAGATGAGGAAAAAAGAAGGCATGCAGAAGTAACTTGCCAAGATTACAACTCATCTAAGTGTTAAGTGTAGTTTTATATAAAGATCATCTGAACATCCTATATAGAGTAGGTCCAAAAGTGGAAGGAGGGCTCTGCCTGACAGACCAGAGACTTGGGAATATGACATGACCAGAGCAAGCTAAGGTTAACTTAACACCAGCATCTAGGGTTGGAGAGGAGAGACCCAAGACAGAGCCTTTACCTAGTGGGGTCCAGGGTCTGGGCTACTCACTGCCTAGTATCTGCCTCCTCCACAAAATTCCACCAAAGCTTGGGATCTGGGCAGATCTAAGAGATGAAATGGACTGAAATGGGCAAGTCAAATGCCTCCTTATCCCCATTCTAATTCACTAGAATGAATTGGAATATTCCTTTGTAAATCTATAGCTCCTCTACCCTGCTTAATTAGGTATCTAATGCTCTGCTTTTCTAAAACTTTAAGTGCCCAAAATGCTTATAGCCTAAATATGACTATGAACAAATATAAACAAGTAAGGCTGTGTTTCTCAATGTCCCAGGAAATACTGGTTTTTTGAAATGTCAGCTCCCCTGTTTACCCCAAAAAGGATTCTGTAGTGGTTTAGGAAACCCTCTACGCTATACTGTTCACCCTTTGGGGAAATTACCACACATAATTATTTATTGAGAGTTCTGAAACTCCAATGGCAAAGCAATATGCTTAACTTTGCACAACTCAGTGTTTTCCAAATGCATCTAATGAGAAAATTCTGCATTCATGCAGCACATATTGACAGCCTGGGCCTAGGGGTGTGCAGAAAATTCTTGGGAAGGCTGCCTTAGGACATTATTCCTCTCACTCTCTTCCTTTGTTGTCGATATAATTTCTGGAAGGAATAATAATAGCTTCTATTCATTTAACTCTAGGGTTTTTCCAAGTGCTTTTAGAAATGTCATTTTACAGTATTTGAAGCTTTCAAAATATCTTTCACATTTCTTCTTTTTCCCTCTTTGAAGTAAAATCACAAGCAATTACAACTCTGTAGGTATATCTCAGAAAGTTAACACCCAAGTTTATCTCTTTTTCAGATCAGAAGAGTGAAATATTCTGCTTTAAAAAGAGAGAAAAACCCTTTTTCCTTAACAGATTTTATCAGCATCTAGGAATTACTTAAAATGTGCTTACAGTAGTAAATGTCAAAGAATAACACTTCTCAGCTCCCTTAAGAGGTCCCTCCCCAGACATTTATTCTGATACAAACTCTATGCTGTTAAGGATTGCTTTACAAGGAACACAATTAGCTTAAAGTAAAACATTTTAAAAGAAAATTATGAGTTTTTTTTTTAATAGAGCATTTTAGTGACTATGACTTCCCATTCCAGAAATACTTGCTTTCAAAAACAGAGCAAAACCAGAGGACAACACTTAACTCAAAGGAATGACTGTAATGTCAGGTTTCAGGCTGGAGGGGGGCATTTAGGGAGGTGAGAGATGTTCTTTTTATCCTTCAAATCACCTCACATAAGCCATGGCCATCTCTGCCTCTCAGGTGTGTTCTGAGCATTCCTACCCTTTCTATCTCTTCCAGAATTTTTGAAAATGTGTATAGTTGAAATTCAAACTGGTGTGAATATCAGCTCCATCGTGAATTCCTTGGGTCATGTTTCTTAAACAATCTTCCTTTGAGTGGCTTTATAAAATAGCACTGTCTTAGTAACACCGTGTGGTTGCAAGGATAAGACAGGAACAGATGCAAAGCATCCAGCACCCAGCCTGACATGTGGCAGGTGCCCAAGTATTAGTGTAAGGATGTAGATTTACACTTGCCTTGGCAAACTGCAGGCAAAAAAGAGAACCAGGAGCCAAATATTACACAATGGCCCCTAGGAACTTGGTCTTTGAGACCTACTTCACATGGAAAAAGCCTGTCCTCTAAGCTCATGGAAACCAACAGGAGACTCAACTCCACTGACTCAGCACCCAGCCCATTTATCTACCATTGTAGCCCATTCGTTCTCCATCACCCTCTGTCCTGGGACACAGTGGAGGGAGCCTGGCCCTGAAAAAGGAGGTTCAGGGAGCATTCATTACTTCTACTAGGTACCAGTGGCCAAAAAACCAAGCCAGAGAAGCACTGAGATATAGTAGCTGGGATGGGGGCAGGGGACAAGGAAGCAAGCATGCTGTCAACCAAAATGCCAAGTTCAGTAGCTCGAGTAAAAACCATCCGAATTGCCAAGGCCAGAAGTCACCATCTGGAAATGGAAAACCCCACCAATAAATTGTGGCCACAGGACCACTGGACTGCAGAAGAAACTGGCCAACACAAGTTCAGGCTTGGTTTTTGCCCTTTAGCTGCTTCCATTTCTACTTCTTAAACAAATAGAAGGCTTTTGGTCCCACATTGTGACTGAATGCTCTGGAAGGAGAATGTGCTGCTGTGATGAGTGTAGAGTTGCCCTGTTCAATTAGTTGGACACTGAGGCTGGGGTCCAAAGCCCACCGATGCTGTTTTGTTTCCCTTGTCTTCCCAGAGGCTGGCAGCTGTGTGGGCAAAGCTGGAATCTCCAGCAGAGTCCTTTCATACCTATCTGCCCCTATATCCTGAAGCCTTGGAGAAAAGCCCTCCTGCCCTCTCTACCTTCCTCTAGAAATCTTCCCACCAGTGGCATTAGGTGTCACCTGCAACCAGAGTCTGGCCTGCAGGGCTTTGCAGGGTCCCTGAGTCTGGTCACCCCAGGCCCAAGCAGAAAGCTGGAGGCCCTGGTGTTGCAGACTGGAGCACAATGGACCTGGGGCTAAAAGCACTCCAGTCTCCCCCTCCGGTAGGAAGGGCTGTGTGGTGGGGAAAGGTCGTTCATGTGCTGGTTTATGTTTTCCCAAGCCAGCATTCCTCACAAACAGCTGTGTTTATACAAAACTAGAGGAGAGGGAGGAAGGGAGAGAAACGACAGTGTCCGGGGATGACATCATCCTGTCTTGTCTGCTAGGCTCCCACTAGGGTCTGCAGGAGGAGGGGAGGCTGGAAAGGGGCGGCCGGCAGGGCCGTGCCTGGTGTAGGTTCACGCAGGGTTTATGCGCGCATGTGTTTATTAGACAGATCATTTTCCTTCTCTCTGCTCGGCTGCTCCCGCTCGCTCCCAGAGCATCCTGATGGGCTTTGCAGAACACTCTTTCCTGCAGCAGCACCCTCTGAGGAAGGCTAGATTGGAGCTCAGGCCCACTCCTTCTAATCTCTTTAACAAACCCCCTCACTGAAGCAAAGTCGGACAGGAGGCAGAGTTGTTAAAGTGAATTAAAATGCATCCAAGGAGAGATTAGCCCCCCAAAGCCATTCCCATATCAGACAAAGGCCCGCTTTCATGCAAACTCCAGCCTCTTGAAGTCCTGTAAGCAGAGATTAGGGAACAAATTCTCAGAACCTAAAAACCTGGGCCCTTCGGGATGCAGGCCAGCACTACCTACCCTGGCTAGGCCTTAAACGGCTGCTGCTTCACCTGCACTGACTGCTTAAGACTTGAACGTCGGGGATGGGGCTCCCCAGGAGCACGTCTCCCCCATTTTAGAGCCAGGTCTGTCCCTCACTCAGTCCCCATGCACAAGGCATGTGTCCTTATACTTCACCACAGGACAGAATGTGCCTCAGTTCCCAGGCCTCAGGCAGGAGGTCTGGCCATGGCACCCCAGCATGGCCCCCCCACTGCCCCTCCAGCTCCCCTGCAGATGCCTTACTGAGCATCTATTGTGTGCCAGGCTGTTTCCACAGTGTGGATACAAAGGGATGGCCAGAAACACAGCCCAGCCAGGGAAGAATCGACTGTCTGAGAGAGACAGCCATGTAAAGAGTGAGCATAGTTGAATACTATGAAACTGATAGAGGATGTCTAAAGACACACAAAGAGTCATCATCTGGAAGGCCCAGGAAGATTTCATTTAAAAGTGACACAGGCACCATCTTGAAAGAAGAGTAGATATTCACCAGGTGAACCTGGAATGGGGGCAGGGGAGCAGAGGCAAGGGAGAACATTCCAGGCTGAGGGCATCTGAACATGACAGAGCAAGTTGCTCTGAGCGCTCTCCCAGCCTTCTTCCCTGGAAGCACAGAGCATCTGAGGAGCAGTGTTGCAAGAGATGAAATCAGAAGCAGGCGGGGGGTCAGGTTATAAAGGCCTTTGTGGGCCATAGAGGAGGTTGAAGAATGTAGTCTTCAAGCCTCAGAGCTGTTGAGGGGTTCTAAGCAAGTGACCTTCCATAGTCAGACAGGCATTTTAGAGAGATTCCTCTGGAGGTGCCCAAAGCTGGAGGCAGGGAGATCAGTTAGGAAATGATTTCAAGAATCCAGGGGAGAACTGATGAGGCTCTGATGGATGGCAGCAGTAAGACAGAGCTTGGAGAGGAGGAATACCTATCCAAAGGATATTAGAGAGATCAAGAATGGAAGTAACTGGCATTAATCAGGTATGACGGATCAGGGAAATGGAGAAATCTAGAATGACTCCAAGATTTGGTGGCCAAAAGATGCAGTGTCAGTCCCCGAAACAGGAGTTTTGAGGAAGAAAACTATTGGGGAAGAGGCATGTGTTCCCTCACCCAACCACATACCCCCCACCCCACCCCCACACTCCCTCTAGAGCCTCTCAGCCTCACCTCTGACTCCAGTCAAGGTTTCAGGTGCCAATTCTGGGTGCACTACCAGTTCCAAGCAGATGCAACCTGGTGCACCTCCCCTCCAGCCTGAGCTCTTGCCCTGGGCTTCTGGCACCAGGGCTTCTGTGGTCTGAGTGCTTACATGCCAGGGAACCACTGGACACATGAAGTACAGGAGGCTGAATGGCCACGGGTGGCCAGCAGAGGATGGGAATTGACGGAAAAGTGCCCCCCCCACACTGAAAAGAACCCACAGGCTGCATCACTCACTTGCCATGGCCAACTTGGGGATCCACCTCTGCACTGGAGTCCCCTCCTCCTTATGTCCACCTCCTTTGTCCTCATCTCCCCAAATGAACTAACAACACATGTGATGGTCAGTTTTAAGTGTCAACTTGGTGGAGGTATGGTGCCCAGATATGTGGTCCCAACATCATTCTGGATGTTTCTGTCAGACTGTCTTGGGATGAGATTTACATTTAAATCCGTGAACCTTCAATAAAGCACAAAGTCCTCCATAATGTGGGTGGGCCTGAAGCAATCAGTTGAAGGAAGGAACAGAATTAAGACTGCCTACCTCTCCCAGGCAAGAGGGTATTCTCCAGGCAGGTGGTCTTCAGTTTTGAACTGAATCATCAGTTCTTCCCTGAGTCTCCAACCTGCCAGCTCACCCTGTGGATTCTGGACTTTACAGTCTCCATAAAGGTATAAGACAATTTTTTTTAAATAACTTACTATAGGAATACATAACTTCCTGGTTATGTATATCTGGAGAACACTGCCTGACACAAAAGATGAAACTCTGTATCAGACTGTGCTTTCTGGAGAACTCAGTCTAAGATCAGGAAATGTTAACTTTGAGATTGATGAGAGAAAAGGAGATAAAGATGGATATCCAACTGGGGGTGCCCACTGAGGAGTGTGTACTTAGGAGGCCTCCACAGTGAATGGCACTTGAAGTCAGAGGGTAGATAGAGGGCTTCCCTGGTGGCACAAGGTGTTAAGTCTCGGCACTATGAAGCTATCGGCAGCCACTGCAGCACAAGTTTCATCCCTGCCCAGGGAGCTCCCCACATGGCACAGCAGACCTCTCATGCCTCACCCACTGCTCCCCTCAGCAATGCCTGTACTGCTCCCTACTCTGTCTCTGGTGAATCCTCTTACCCCCCCACACCTCTGCCTACACCCCAGCTCTTGTATGCATAAGTAAATAAAATAAATCTATAAAAAAAAAGAAGGGTAGATAGAAAAGAGATATGACATGGCTCCATCAAAGCCTCAAAAAAAAAAGAAAAAACATTACATTAGACTTCTTACCTTCACCCAAAATAAAAACACTCAAATATTTTGAGAGAAGGAGAAAAAAAAGAGTAAATCTCACTAAAATAAGCCACCGTTTCATGGCACTCACAAAGCACAGGTACACATCTGGATCTCACCAGCATCACAATTTCAATTTGAGCTGTTTTAGGACAGCAGAGCTCTCTCACGCAGCCTTCCATCTGCCACCACAAACCCCGCAGGCGCCAGGTGACCACCATCACCTCAGGCTCTAGCTTCAGGCTCTGACCCCTTTCCAAATCAACCATATCACTATAGCCCCAAAGCAGTGGAAGATGTGACTTTGTGTTCTGGAATAGAACTTGCTGCTAATTTGAAATTAACCCCTACTCCAAGGCTTCTGAGGGGCAATGTCCCCACTCAGACCTCACAGGATACGTGCAACTGGGGACACCAAGGGTCCATTCAGAGCTCCAATCACTTCCCACAAAGGAAACAGGAGATTCAATTAGGTGTCCTTTAAAGTTCCTTTTATGTCTAGCATCCAGGCACCCTAAGATGTCATATGATTCCTCCCTGCATATACCTCCTTCGGATAAGCTCAGGGTAACACCCGTGATACTCTCCTCCTCAGCATTAGCTCTCAGGTCTTTTTGTCAGTTCACCAGCATGTGCTCAAACCAGCACATACCTTAAGCCACACACACACACCATGAACACCCCACACACCCACATGCCAAATACACAGAACATACATATACCACACACACCACACATACACCATATATACCCACACACCCCACATACCAAACACACAAACAATATACACAAACCATGTACATACACACATATCACATACACACACCCCACACACATACCTATGTACAAAGCACACATACCACATGTGTCCCTCACACACCACACAGTACATCCACCACACACCTCATGCATGTGCCATACATGCACGCACATACCACACACATTTCTGTGTTCACTACTCCACAGTCTGAACCTGCTCAGTCCCCATCACCTGCACAGTCTTGCTTCCTCGGTCCTCATTTTCACCTGCCTAGGAAGGGTCTGGACAGGTTGCAGATGTAAAAATTCAGAGAGAAGGGAAAGGCAACAAGTATGCCAATAAGTACTTAAGAAAAATTTTCCTCAACCTACCCCTTTAAAAAACACAGAAAAGCTATTTGTCTTTCATATTTTGCTTAGTTACTTCATCAGCCATCAGGGAAAGCCCTTTTCTTATTTAGTTCTTAGAGGAATCTTGACTCACTTTTATCTTTTAATTATTTGTGCTTATTTTCACATCTGTGCACATTCTGCAGCCTCCGACAGTTTTATGTTGCTCATGTTGTAAAAGACACTGAAAACCTACATTCCTAGGCCAAGAATCTCTGGGAAAGTCCAGGGGGAAGGAAGCCATTCCTTCCAGGAACGTGGCTCATTGACAAGGTCAAGTCTGGAATGTGTCCGGAATCAGACCAAGGAGCCCACTGGTCCCTAATCACCCCATCTGAAAGAGCTCACCTACCCAGTTGTTCTCTGTCTCAGCTTCTTGCTTCTTTCTTTCGTAGCATCTATTTGCAAATATATACATTTACCCTTTCCCATTATTTCTTGCCTGGTTCCTCTGCTAGACTGCAAGACTCATATGGAAAGGTATCTCCCCTTCAGCTACCAGCACAATGTGTGGCATAGACACAATAAATGCCCAATAAATGCTCCTAGAGTGTTGAGTCATGAAGCAGCTGGACCAAAAATGCAAGACATTTAATTTCAACAACAGAATTAATGACCCTCAAGCTTCAGCTGTTCTCTCACTCGCAGACTAAGAAACTGAAAATGGGTTGAAAACATCCAAGTTATGAGGCCATGAGGCCTTGCAACAAGTTGAAATAGAAGAAAAGACACGACTAAGAGTCAGAAGTCTGAGTTCAAATACCACCTGTGTCTTTATCAACGTATGACCTTGGGCAATTATCCTATTCTCTATGGGTCTCCATTTCCAACAAAATGAGGAGATTGCACCCGAACAATATTTTTTTCCAAGATCTTTTAGCAGTAGAACGTCTTATTTTATAGACTAGGTAAACATAGCATTTTATTAACATACGATACATACTAAGTTCAAATATACAACATTTACTTGATAATTAGATAAACAATGAGACTAATGAGGCTATTTTGATGAACACAAAAATATCAAATCCAGAGTTGTGGATAAAAGCTAACACCTTATGGTAGATTTAACTACACAGTGTCAAAATTCAGATTCACACAGATAAATGGTTTAAACATGGTTACTCCTCAGATAAATAGACCTGATTTCTAAGTGACCTGGTAGGCAGAGATTGGTTAGCAGGTAGACTACATTTCCCAGAGTCCCTCATAGCTAATGTAGCTAATGTAGCTGTGTGACAGATTTCTACCCAATAGCATGTGAGTTGAGAGTTATGACAGCCCACAGAGACCTTGGACACACAGACCTCCATTTTCTTTGTCTTTCTGCTGGCTCCATGAAGAGGACACAGCAAACCTGGGTCCAAAAGAGAATAGAATCAAAAGATGGAAAGAGCCTGCATCTCTGCTTGAAGGAGAATTTTGCCACTGTATAATTTTTTTATAGCAACCAGCATTACCCTAACAACCTGGCAACATGTTAACTTTTTGGCATTCTCAAATGTCAAATGTGGTATATAATATATGTGTTGCTTGTATTAGAGATTTTAAATAGTTTACCTAATTTTCAGAATGAAATGCAAATAAAATGTTTGTGGTATCCCTGAAACTCCTTCCTGAAGCTCTAGGTTTTCATGAAACTCATTTGAAAATCACTAGACAAGATGATTTCAAAGATCCTTCTCAGTGCCAACATTTTATTGTTGAATAGTTTTCTAATTTTCCAAAGGGAAGTCATATTAGTCTTTATAAAAAAGAAGTAAACTCCTTTTGCCTCTGAAATAAACCAGCTTTGAAGAAATGCCAAGGGACACACATGATATTTCTAGCTAATGATGCATATCTAGGGGGTAAGAACTTTCTTTAGAAAATTTTGATTCTAGGGTTTTATTTCTCTTAAAGGTAATAACAATAAGGTAAGTATGCTAAAAATATCCTGAACTGTCTGTCAAGCAATACTGGAAGGTTCTATAAAACAAAATAAAATAAAGGCATTTTTTCATGTTTTTAACTTATAGACACACTTCAGAGATAGTGCAGGTTGGCTTCAGACCACTACAATAAAGCAAAAAGTAAGTCCCATGAATTGTTTCGGTTTCTCAGTGGATATAAAAGTTTTTTATTCTGTACTGTAGTCTGTTCAGTGTGCAATAGAATTATGTCTAAAAATAACAATGTACATACCTTAATTAAGCAATATTTTGTTGCTAAAAAATAGTAACCATGATCTGAGCCTTCAGTAAATCCTAATCTTGCTGGTGGTGGGTCTTGCTTCATTGCTGATGGCTGATTACTGATGGGGTGGGGGCTGCTAAAGGTTGAGGTGGCTGTGATAATTTCTTAAGATAACACACCAACGAATTTTGCTGCATGAACTGATTGACTCTTCTTTCACAAAAGATTTCACTGTAGCATACAATGCTGTTGGATGACATTTTATCCACAGTGGGACTTCTTCCTAAATTGGAGGGAATTCTTTCAAACCCTGTCACTGCTTATCAACTAAGTATGTAATATTCTAAATCCTTTTCTGTCATTTCAACAATGTTCACAGCATCTTCACCAGGAGTAGATTCCATGTCAAGAAACCACTTTCTGGGCCTCTCTGGTGGCGCCAAGGGATTAAGTCTCAGCACTAGGAAGCTATCAGCAGCCGCTGAAGCATGAGTTCAAACCCCGGCCTGGGAGCTGACCCACATGGTGCAGCAGACCTCTTCTGTCTCACCCGCTGCTCCCCTCAGCGGTGTATTTCAGTCAATCTGCCTGTTCTGCTCCCCACTCTGTCTCTGGTGAATCCTCTCAACCCCCACACCTCTGGCCTACACCCCATCTCTTATAAATAAGTAAATTTTAAAAAAAGAAACCACTTTCTTTGCTCACTCATGAGAAGTAACCCAACGACTCAGCCATGAGATTGCAACAATTCATCCATATCTTCAAACTCTACTTTAAAGTCTAGTTCTCTTGCTATTTCCACTATATCTGAGTTACTTCCTCCATTGCAGTCTTGAACCCCTCCAAGTTATCCATGAGGGTTGGAATCAACTCCTTCCAAATTCTTGTTAATGTTGATACCTTTACCTCTTCCCACAAATCATAATGTTTTTAATGGTATCTAGAATAGTGAATCCTTTCCAAAAGGTTTTCAATTTACTTTGCTTAGAGTCATCAGAGAAATCATTATCTATGGTAGCTACAGCCTTAGAAATGTTTCTCAAATAAAAAACTGGAAATTGAAATTCCTCCTTGATCCGTGGAATGCAGGATGGATGAGGTATTAGCAGGTATGAAAACATGAATCTCCTCCCACATCACATCAGAGCTCTGGAGTTACCAGGTGCATTGCCAATGAGTAGTAATGTGACAGAGACAGAAAGTGAGCACATGCTGTTGGGAAATGGTACCAATAGATTGGTCAATGCAGGGTTACCACAAACCTTAAACTTGTCAAAAATGCAGTATCTGTGAAGTACAATGAAGCGAAATTAAACAAAGTGTGACTGCATTTCAGGGGCATCAGTAAACGGCACGTTGATGAATCCCCAAATTACTGACCAGAACAAGAATAAGCAAGACCATTTCCTTCTACTGTGGTTTTCTTCTAGAAATCACCATGCTCAAAGACCAGGAGTTGACTACAGTGACCTCTGCAGTGGGCGAATAGGAGGGTCAGTCCCTAGGAGGAGAAGGAGAGGACCGCAGTGCAGAAAACTTTGACATATGTCAAGTTTCTCAAATTCTAAATTATCTTAACTCAGTAATGTTCACCTCTAGGCACAATACTATGTATCAGTCTATAGAGAATCTGAGATCTGAAGGAAGCCTCCCATCATCACTGCTTGCTAAGCTTGAGAGCCTTGAAAAAAGCTATCAACCTATAGGATAAGGAAGAGACTGGAACAAACTCTGGATTCAGGCATGTCTGTGTTTGAATACAATTCCTTGCAAGCTCTGT
The DNA here is from genome assembly GCA_004024925.1 of Scalopus aquaticus. Lineage (NCBI taxonomy): Eukaryota > Metazoa > Chordata > Mammalia > Eulipotyphla > Talpidae > Scalopus > Scalopus aquaticus. Next base: position 36,853 of record PVIJ01009840.1, on the reverse strand, counting down.
GTGACCTTAATCAAGTTTCTGGCTGATGCTGCTTCCCCAGCAGATTACAGTGTGAACATGACAATAGAGAGGAGCTCAGAAGACAACTTGTTTTAACCCTAGGACCTTATAACCAATGGCAGGTCTCTGAGCCCCACCCGGCCTCCCTTTGCCATGTGGTTCTCAGGCATCCCTCGTCCAGAAGGAGAGGATACTCTGTCCCTGTAGATCAGAGACATAGTGAGAAGCCACTGAGTCTTTGTCCAAGTTATGTGGTAGAAAGGGAGGTGTTATTTTCCTTTCCTATCTTTTTCTTTTTGTTTTTCTTTTGCAAAACACTTGAGAAGCTTGGAGAAAACAATCGTTGAGCCCCATCAAAGATGTAACTCTAGATGGCCTCCCAGCTGGGCCAGGCCAGCCAAGTGTCAGGCCAGAAACCACAAAGGAGGGTTTCCGCCCAAAGGAGGCATGGGTCTCCGGGAGCAGATAATCCAAGAATAAACCAAAATAAACTTGTCATCATCTGAAAGCTAGGACTCACAAAACTACCTTTGGCTTCTCTGGAGATGGCTCCCAGGTAGAGATCAGAGCTTTGGGAGAGAATGTAAAATGACTCATGTCCACTCTCCACTTCCTGCATGTGACCTCTACCAAGATGCCAGAGGATGATATGGGATGGTTAACAAATTGGTGTTCTGACTACCTGCCTTGTCGTGTCCCTTCTCTACCATTATTCCTAGGTTCCAAGGTCTGACAATGGAAAAAAGTAACTTAGAGCATTCTCCTTCAAGAGGGGATGATATCCACTTCTATTTCTCAACATAGTCCTCGTCCCAGGCTCAATTTAATTGCCTTGGCCCCATCTGGCCCTGGATCTTGGTGCTTGCTCAATGGAGAGTCGAGGTTTATCTGCTATATCGCCCCATCTTCTAAAATGAAGAGCCATCTCAAATATTTTTTCAAATAAAAAAAAATTTTAAATAAATAAATGATACTATCAGATTTGACATTGTCTGCAACGTGTTAAGGTTTGATGTCATAATAGTATGGAGACTCTAACTCCAGCACCCAGGTCTGACCAGTTGAAGACAAAGTTTCTGGCTTCCCAGAAGTTGCCTAAAGGAATAAATCTGGGTAGTAAAAGGCAAAGATGATAAAGTCTTCCTTCATCTCCATTCTCCCAAAGGATTATCCAAGATATTCCAAGACCAAAAGATCCTCTGTGTATCTTCTTGTAAGACCATGGCCAACCCCATAATGGACCACTTTGGATTAACTTTCCCTTCTTCCCTAGCGCATCTTTATACCTTAATCTCACCACCTTTGGATTGCACTCAAAAAACAAAAATGTTAGCATGTTTGCCCTGGTAGGTTTATCAAAAATAGTACATAAATCCATGTACATGACTTTTCCAGGTTATAGAAAGAAAATCCCATTTATCTAGACCCTGAGCAAGGTATAGCAAAGAAGACCCAGACCAGAAGTTTCCACTGGCAGAGTTCACCCTGCCAAAGTCCAATCCAAAGAACATTGGCTGTGCAGAGTGTTGAAAGTCAAATGGTGGTGTTCTCAAATGCATTTGGCTACCTGAAATTTAAACAAAAATACAGAGCTCCCCGCACCCTGTAGGATTTATATTTTACCATAGTAATAAACATTGCTACTCTCCAAGAGAGAAGTCTGCAATATTTTCAGAATTTACGGGGACACACCTTTTTTTCCCCTAATATTTCATAGGATTGATGCTACACAAAATCCTCGTTTCCTTTGCTTACTAATGTGCCAGAAACTCTAGCTACACTAGCTCCTATGAAGAAATCTCTCTATTCTTCGGATTTTAAGTTATAAAACATTTGCATCCCTGTTAAAAATACCACAGCTTATGGAGTTAACTTTACTCTCCTGCCCTTTTGAGAAAATGTAGAAGTCTATGATCTAAAGGCCTATAAAATGAATAAAAGTTGAGGTTGACCCTCAGGAACTAAGACTATGCAAAGCCTACTTCCTTCTTCCTTCCTACTCTCCCCGATTCACACAATGATTTTTATTCACAACTCACCCATTTCCTTTCCATATGTTACAGTACTCTGCCCCAATGATAACTCCTGTCAACTTGTCTGTGCCAGTCCCAACAGAAAGAAGAAACTGAGGCACAACTCATCTTCCCAGTCTGCATATTTCCATGCCTGCCCAACTCAATTTGAAATCAGCATCCACTGAAGATTAGATTCCAGGCATTCCGTTCTTCTCCCCGCCCACCAGAGCTCCTTAAACTCACTTTTCAGTTCCAGGATTAATAAAGTGCAACCAGAAATTTTGCTGCTGTTTGTCCTGGGGGGGTCAAAGCTGCCATCACTATATAAAATCTCGGGAGTAAAGTCTTCAGTAAGCAAAGCTGGCTAATGACTCCAGTCCCTGTGGTAATAAGCAGCGGAAACGAGCTGCTGGGGAGAGCCAGAGCCCCCCATAAATCCACGTGTTAGCAGGCCTGCCTGCTGGAAGAGCAGCAGTGTGCTGGGGAAAGACAGAGCATGGAGCCGAGGATGTCAGGGGAGGGCCAATGGAGACTACTCGCACCAGATCCTTTGCTGTGCATAGGAAAAGACACAAGAGGTCCAGAGAAGTAAACTTGATTTCCCAAGGCCACACATGAGTTAGCTGGGCTAACAGAAGCCTGGGATAATTTTCCCAAAACAAAATCATCCCTGAACTCTATCAAACTTTTTTGAACAAAAGCCTTTCTTTGGGTCAACCAAGTTTGGGAAGCCAACATATCAGCCATGGAGTGAAGATTGGAGCATGGAGTTGTTGTTTTTCTTTTTAAAAAAAAAAGATTTATTTTTTATTTATACATACAAGTTGGGGTACAGGCCAGAGGCATGGGGCGGTGAGAGGGTTCACCAGAGACAGAGCGGGTAGCAGAACAGGCAGATCAGAAATAGACTGCTGAGGGGAGCAGCGGGCGAGGCAGGAGAGGTCTGCCGCGCCATGTGGGATTCTCCCTGGCCGGGCATCGAACTCGCGTCGCCGCTGCCGACAGCTCCACAGCGCAGCGCTTAACCGCTGCGCCACTGGGGATGCCCTGTTGTTTTTCTTTTTTAACCTCAGTGCCTCTGTTTCCCCCTCTCGAAAGGCAGGGGGGTATGCAGTACTAAAATGGAAAAATGATGCTAACATTCTTAGGAGGAAATTGGAAAGACAATCCATGTGCTAGAGTCTCCCATCACAGCCAGATAGTTAAGCCTGATTTAACAGTTTAATTAGAGGGAGTAACTTTCGTAATATAGAACAGAGAGAAGTGGAGAAGAAATAAGAACTTTGAGCTAAATTCTTCCCTGTCTAACTAAACAGAACACCCGTCCTTTCATCACTCGGGGCCCTGTTTCCCTGGGAAACCAGGTCAGATCCCCTTCCTGGGCACCTAAGACTTAATAACCCAGAGGGAAGGACATCTATGCTGTGTCTTTCTATTTTAACATAAAGTCTCACTTAGCCAAGCAGGGTATTGGGACAACTGTCAACACCATGATTATAACCCAAATCCCAGCTCACGGGAATGTTCAGCAGGGTCCCGAGTCGCTGAGATCCCAGTGATCTGGAAACCCTGCCCTGTCTTCTGACAGCTTTCCAAGCCCAGATACACAGACTCAGCACGCGGTGTTCTGAGCAAGCCGAGCGTGGAGGGACTCCCGAGCCAGAGTAAGTGATAGCTCGCAGGGAACAGTGTTCCAAGAGTCATTCCCAGTGTCAGTTCTTATTTCCTGGCCTTCTGCGGGACTGGCATCCAGACGATATTCTCATCTCCGGCTTTTGGAAAAACAGCCAGGAGAAAAAAAACAACCTGCTTCCCTGCTTCCTGCCAATCCAGCACCTCTCAGCACCATCCCCAGGCTCACATTGTGGAACCTGAGACTCAGACCAGGCCACTGGCAGGAAGCCTGACAGCTAGGGCCTCACACACGCCTGACCAAAGGAGACCAAGGTCAATTTTAGTTGTCCTGACTTTCCGCCTACCATTCCAGGGCTAGAGAGTCATGATTTAATGGCAAAAATGTCAGGACAGACCAACTTCTTCCAGGTACCTTTTTTGTTTGAACTGCAGATGAGCTCTGTGAAGTGAATGGACAAATTGCTACGGTAAAGTGTCACCAGCCATATCGTGTCATTTGGTCCCCCAGCCCTTGGGTCCAGGAAAAGCCAAAGAGAACAAGGTTCCCCTTACTACTCCAATCCTTTGGCAAATGATTGTTTGTCTCAATTGCCCAAGAAAGAGAAGCATAAGGCATCTGGAAAAAGTTGGGGGAATGTTAGGCGGTCATCCACATGGGGCACAGAACTGGTGCCTCCCCTTTTTCTGGTAAGCAAGGACAGGTGACCCCAACCTTCAGCCCTCCTTTCTACTGCCCTTCAGATTCACTAAGACAACTTGAGTTCTCTAGGGCTCTATTCTGCCACAAGCCAGCAAACCATCTCTCAACCAAAGCCTTACCAGCAACCCCAGGCCTTATTTGTTTGATGGACTATGGAAGTTGGTCAGAGATGCAGGGAGAATGAAATTTTTTTCTCATTTCCATGACTCAAGGTCCAGGTCCTCAGTCCAGGCTGGGCCAGGAAACTAAGGAAAGGGGATTTTGGCTACGGGGTTAAGCATCCTAATGGGGTCAAGACACTTCTTCAGGGAGAATTCCTCTCCACCTGTACCAGGGCATAGTGGTGATCCAGGAAGAGAAAAGCCAAACTGCATGACAGCTCCTCAGCATACCTCCTGGAAGCCTTCTAGAACATACTGTTGATTCTTTTTGAGAAATGGCTCAGATGCAGAAATTGCGCTCCTGAGCCAAGTTGCCACGTACACAACACACAATTTATTACCCCCGTGGGCCAGGTTGTTGCATGGGCCCAGTAATTAATATCCTCTGAAGTCCATATGACCTCTGGCTGATTCTATCAGAGACACCCGACCCCAGAGCTTCTGAGGCAAAACATCCACACAGACTTATTCCTAAGAAGAAAAGCCACTAAACAGAGTTTCTTAGAGCTGGAGACAACTCAGAAACCACACAGATTCTCCCTAGATACTCCAACTAGGGCCATGCCTAAAAGATCCCCAAGAAAGTGACTTACAATTATTTTTGAAATGCCTAAGAGTTTGGTAACTCAGACCTGAGGAAATGTCTAAAGGAAATCCCTACAACTGCTACTGCTGCCCACACCCACTTTCTCACATTCTCCAAAGATTTCCTTGGCTCTTTAACACCTTGACAATCAATTCCAAACTCTTGGAACTTCATTGAAAGTCCTCCATGGGGGCCTCCCTTGTGGTACAGGGGCTAAAGTCTCAGTGCTATCAAGCTATTGCCAACCACTATGGCCAGAGTTCAATCCCCGGCCAGGGAGCTGACCCACATGGCGCAGCAGACCTCTCCTGTCTCACCCACTGCTCCCCTCAGCAGTGTATTTCAGTAGGTCTACCTGTTCTGCTCCCCGCTCTGTCTCTGGTGAATCCTCTCACCCCCTGCACCTCTGGCCTACACCCCAGTTCTTGTATGCATCTTACATACGAGATACATACATACATACATACAAAAAAAATCTTAAAAAAAAATAAAAAGAAAGTCCTCCATGAAGCACATGCGATCATAAGTTGAATTCCCAAGCACAAGTCCATGCACTCTGTGTCCAGTCTGATCTCTAGATTTCCACATGTTCTGCATATTCGACCCAACCTGCTCTTCTTCCTAATATACCCCCACCCCCAACTGGTCTGCTCTTCTCTGAGGGACCAGCTGAATGCCATGAACCCCATGAAGTGTTCTAGCCTAAGTGAATTAACACCTCCTACTTCATATTCTCGTGGAAGGAGACACCAACTTAGAGTGCAATTCAGGATAAAGACACTCATTTGTTCATGAGTATCTACTGAGGTGCTAGGGTATATGACTTCCCTAGCACTCTGCTAAGAACTGTCACTCTACAAACTTCAATACCACACAGTTGGACCTTTGGGCTGCTCCCATCTAATGGGACTTTCAGACTCAATAATACAAACCACAGTATAACATGATGATTGCACGAGTGCACATGCCAATACCTTACTGGGGCAGCAGGGACACTGGGACAGCTGATGCATGTGCTCAACAAAAAATTAATTCAGACCTAAGTGCTGCTGAAGAAATGACAGCAACCAAAAGAAAGGATCTGGGAATTATGGGACTCAGGTATGGTAGCCACCAGACTAGTTAGAGATCAACTCAACAGCAATGCTGACTCTGCACCTCCAAGGAAGTCTGGGGGTGCTCACAGCATCTCAGTTAACAAAACTTTCAAATTAAATCAGGCTGGAGCTTGTTCGTGGGTACTGGAACTCGCAATGTAATCACACAGGCTGTCGGAAGGCAGGGTCTGTATCTCATTCATCTCTTAGTTCCTTTCCTTCTTCCAACCATGCTTGTCTCAGATAAGGTTGGCCAAAAACCTCTTAAAATTAACACTTGTGAGAGTAATGTTCAACCAACAGGGCTTCATGGATAAATATGTCAACATCTTTGACCCGTGATGGGACAGTTCTTAGGTATGGTCTATATAGTCGCCCAAGTGACCCCTATGCAACAGACTGAGATCCGTTGCTACAGCAGTAACCTAGCTTTAGCACAGCTCCAGAGACCAACTTGTCCCAATTTTCCTGAAACTTTTCTAGTTTAGCCCTGGAAGGTCCACATCACAGGGAAGCCCTGGCATATGGGATGCTTGGCCATCTTAGATTCAACCTAGTGACTACCACAGCACTCTTCCTTCCTCTCCCTATCTCAGTCCCCCATTCCTCATGGGTGCTTCCTGGTATCGCCTCCCAAATAAATGACTAGTGCCCAGATTCTTGTCTCAGGGTCTGCTTCTGGGGACAGCACGTCTAAGACAAGCCTGTTGTCCAGGCTGTGTCTCATTGGTAGAGCCAGTAAATATGAGCATACATGTCAGCACCCCCATCCCCTAGGGGTGCCATTTGCCTAGACTATGATGTGAGTCCTCTCCCCAGAAGAGTGAATGATCCCCCCAGTGAAATGCATCGGAGGCCCCTCCAACAGCCAGTACCTCTGTCTGGGCCCCGTGTCAGGCTGTTCTCGGATAAAATTCTCTTTCACCCCACTCCCACCACATGGGAAAGAAAAGGCACACATTATTGGAGAAATTCTTCCCATAAATATGGAGCAGGTTTAATCCTCCCCCACCCTTCTCCTCACCCCAACCCTATCCTGCCCTTTTCCAGATGTTCCCAGTTAGTCATGGTGGGAGCCGACCAGCAGATGAACATCATGACTGTGCCCAAACACCCTCTACAGGCAGCTGGGCAAACCCCAGATGGAGAGAGCTCTGCGCAGACAGCGATTATGCATGGGAAACCAGAGCGCCTTAGGGACCAGATGCCATGGCCAGTGACGCTGCGATTCCCACTCAACTTCAATTAGCAGCCCTGAAAATGAGGAAGGACTTTCTGAGCTGACATGCCTCCCACAGACACCCATTTGGCCTCACCTGGGGAGACAGCCCGCCCCTAGGGATGGAAACGGCTTTCACAGTGGACATCTGGACACTCCTAATGAGGCCAGCCCGGGATGGGAGCTCAGCTAATTGCTCAAATCGGCCATGATGTCTGGATTCCAGCTGCCACGTCTGGCAACACTGTTTGCACATCTTGAGTTTACTGTGAGGTTGGGACTAAGAGACCCTTAGGAATAAGGAATGTCAGTTGGGGTTCATGCTGAAGCAATTAAGGGGACATTTGTTGTAGGTAAAGAATGGTGGGATAGTAAAATAAAAATATCACAGCTTGCTGACCTCTTACCAGGAAATCCATAGTCCCCAGCCAAGATGGGCCATTCCAGGAACATGGGACATGTGGTGTGTGCTTGCAAGGGAAGGGCAGGAGATGTGCCAGGACCTGAGCTGGAAATCTGCATTCTCAAGAGGCAAGCTGACAGCACCATGGCCCTTCCTCACATTCCTCATCTCACCCTGCTGGGAAAGAGAAGAACTCGTCCTCCCCAGCCCAGATTTACCCTGAAGTTAACGCAGCTTCAACTTGGGGCCCCTCACTAAGATAGATAGGCCAGTTCAAGGCCCTGGAAAAAAAAGTCCTAGAGATGTTTTACACAGTAGACTTTTGTGGGGTTTTTTGGCAAAATTTGCAAAAGAAGACAATTTTAAGCATAGTCAGTTAAGGCCACTGCTTTTTTCCATTCTGATTTCCCCTCAGTCACACATTCTCTGATTTCAGGTGGTGCTGGTATGAGAGATTTGGCTAAAAGAGAGTTGGATCTAGGGTACATTTAGTTTTGGCCTCATGGAATAGTCTGTGGCTCCTACTTTCTCCTATTTTCAGCTGCAGGGTCTCCTGCTAGGACAGGCTTCCAGAAACACTCCTACTACCTGTTCTGTGGCTCATCCACACTGCTATGGCCAAAGGGGTCAGGTCAGAGGGTTTGTCAAGTTATAAATGTCTCCAATAGCACTAGAATGGGAAATTAGCTGCACAATATAGAAGAATCTAGGTTTGAAATATTAGGACCCACAAGCTAGTTTATGGACAATTATTCCATCATCAGAAACATAGAATTGCTGGTGGAGAATTCAGTCCTCATCCACCCCCTGGCAAAATGGGAGTTCACTTGATAACTCCATGTGCATAGTTATAAATACACTATACAATGAAAGCGGTTTTCATAAATGTCTACATAAATCAAAAGAGAGTACTCCAGCATCAACAAGTTAATTGCAACAAAAAAAATTTTTGATCATTCCCAAAGCAGTAATTCATGAACAACGTTCATTTGAAGCAAGTTAGAAACAGACTCTTGGAATGGGAGGTAGCTGAACTTGAAGAGGGAAAAAAACTGTATCTACACATTGGGCAAAAGAGTTTAATTTCTTGCTAAGTGTATTGACACTGAAAAAACTATAAAATTCACAATATGCCACTACCAAGAAAGGCAAATTGGTTAATAAGTACAATTAATTCAGAGAGCTTTTAAAATTAGTCACTGCTCAAGGAAACCTGACCAACACCAAAAATAATTCAACTCAATTGAAAGATGGGTCAAGGGCTCAAATATATATCGCTCAAAAAGATAATGTGATGATCCACAGGCACATGAAAACATCCTAAACATCATCAATCACTAGAGAAACACAAATCAAACCATAGTGAGTACCAACTCGCACCCGCTAGGAAGGATACTATGAGAAATAAAAATAAACAAACAGAATAGCAAGTATTGGCAAAGATATGGAGAAGCTGTAACCCTTACTATTGGCAGGAACACAAGAAGGTCCAGTTGCTATAGAAAACAGTTTGGGGTTCCTCAAAAAAAAATGTTTAAATAGAATTACTCTTACCTAGCAATTCCACTTCTGGGTATCTACTCAAAATGAAACCAAAACAGGGACCCTAAAAGATTTCTGTACACTCATGTTCATAGCGGCATTATTCACAATAGCCAAAAGGTGCATGCATCCCAACTGCACATCAGTGATAATGGGCAAATAAAATGTGGGCTATCCATACAATGGAATATTATTCAGACTTGAAAGGGAAAGAATTCTGACACAGGCTACAGATGACCTTGAGGGCATTAGGCTAAGTAAAATAAGTCAGTCCCAAAAATAGAAATGCTGCATGACTTCACTTGTATGAATTACCCAGAGTGATCAATTCATAGAGACCAGAAGTGCAGTGATGGTTACAGAGGCTGGAGGGAATGGGGGAAGGCAATTTTCTTAAAATAGATATAGGGTTCCAGTTTTGTAAGCTAAAAAGAGTTCTAACAAGGTGGCTACACGTAACACTACTGAACTGTACACTTAAAAATTACCGAGATGGTAAATTTTATATTATGTATATTTTACAAGTAAAAATTGTTTGATCTAGGGCCTCCCCGGTGGCGCAGCGGTTAAGCCCTGCGCTATGGAGCTGTCGGCGGCGACGCGAGTTCCACGCCCGGCCAGGGAGAATCCCACATGGCGCGGCAGACCTCTCCTGCCTTGCCCGCTGCTCCCCTCAGCAGTGTGTTTCTGATCTGCCTGTTCTGCTCCCCACTCTGGCTCTGGTGAACCCTCTCGCCGCCCCACGCCTCTGGCCTGTACCCCAGCTTGTATGCATAAATAAAAAATAAATCTTTAAAAAAAATTGTTTGATCTAAAAAAAAACCTTAAAATGCCTTAAATCTTACAGCTTACATATGAGTGAAAAATGATTGAGGTGTTCCAAAGTTAAGATTTGAAAACCCTAAAGATCATGACATCCCCAATGACAAGTTATAAAAAGTGACAGAAATTTACTAAGTGGTCAGTAATAAGAAAGCAAATTATAATCAATATAGGAAGCAAACTTAACTATCTTTGTATTCCCACTATAGAAAATACATACAAACTACTGAAATATTAAAAAGCAATAAGAGTATGCAGTCAATAATGTGGGGAAAAGCATTACAGAGGTTGTCTGTTAGTTAATTAATAAAAACATGTGGTAATTTTCTGGATTCTGTGATGTTCATAGTATTCTGCGAGCATTTTTGGAATTTACTATGATTTCTTTCCATTCTAACTAAGTGGTCCTTTTGTATGGAGTTTTGTATTTTTTTTAAGAGAGCCCCAAAATTGCACAAGTTCAAGACCCCTCAGAAAATGGATTTATTGGGGATTCCCTGGTGGCTAAGGGGTTAAGTCTCAGCACTATCACTATCTACATAAAAAATAAAGAAATTTTTTAAAGTTAAAAAAAAAAAGAATATGGATTTGTAAATTCCTTGTGCCCATCTCTCAACAGCAGTGCTCTTGAGGAAATCAGAACATTGATTTCTATCTCTACCTACTAGAAGCGGAGCTAGAGGAAGCACACGACTCTGTCACTCTGTATGAATTTGTTTATTTAATCACCACCTGACCCCCAGTTCTCTATCCTAAAAGGAGGCAAAGTCCTTGGAATTCCCTCCTTCCCAAAGATGAGAATAGGAAACACAAGAAATCACCATGAAACTGAAAGTACCCTAGAAACGCAAAGTCATAAGAGAAAGAATAAACCTATATTAGTTGAAGTGAACACCTCATTCTCTGAATTTTCCCAAGGTGTCACATCCCAATGAATCTCCTATCTATGTTTGATAGTGGGGGGTGGCAGATTCATTTCACAAAGAGGAACCCATTTGGGACTTATTAGGAAAGGGGGATACTCGGGAGAACTTGGTAATCTATTGGTATAGAGAAGCATCAACAGAAAATCTGACTAAGAGTAATTAAAGCTGAAGCCCCTTTTTTAGATCTTTCTTCTTGGTAAGTCAAAGCTGGAGCATATGAACCCAGTTTACTGTTACAGAGTTTGAGTGTAACATAAGACAATACCCCTCAAGATAAAAGGAAAAAGTGGTGTGAAATTAATTCATTCAAGACTGATGGCAGAGATAAAAATAAAAGTTGAACCAAGAATGATTCCAAGATTTCAGACTCGGGCAAGTAGATGGGGGAAATTCTATTTATTGAGATTAGGAAGGCTGAGGGAAACTGGGTGGAGGAGACATCAATTTCCTTTGTTGTACAAGTTAGTTGAGAAACTTGTTATATATCCATATTGAGATGACACATAGATTATTGATTATTTGTCTGGAGCTCAGAGAAGTGTGGTTTCAGTGTATAAATTTGAGCATCATCAGAATAATGGTGGTATTTAAATCCTTGAGAATGAATTAGATCATCTAAAGAGAAGAGAAAGGAGGAGAAAACCGGATGAAAAAAACAACTAGGACTAAAGAACCCAAACACTTAGATAGCAGTGAAGAAGTTGACAACGCAGAGGTGGCCAGAGGTAGAAGAACCAGGAAAGGGTGTGTTGTCTTGAAATCTAAGAGAAGAATATGATTAAAGAGATGAAAGAGACCCACTTGCCAACTACTGCTACGACACAAATCTAATTCGTCCCCTTTGTGTTATTTGATGATCTATTGAATGTGTGACTATCCCACACATACTGGTCAGGGTTAAAGGGAGTTACCCAAATATCCCAACTGAAAAGATAACAGCTGCCCAGAAAGTGGAGAGGCACAGATGCATCAATGCTCAGTTAGACAAGGGGCAAGTCAAACTACAACAAAGACCAATCTACCATAAAGTCACTCTTTGCACCATCACCGGACCAAGAAACTGACATTGGCATCCCTTATCAGCTGGTTTGAGTCCACTTAGATCATTGATTAGAGGAGTGAGCAAATATTCAGTGCAGTGGGAACTTCCTTTCATATTCTCTCCTGCATTACTATGGGGTCCAGCACCAGGCAACTATTAGCCTTGTGCACATTGCCAACCTATGTGAAAAGAGGAGCGCTGCATGAAAACATCATAAGTGCAGCATTTCCAAAACGATGTGTCTCCTGGGTGCTGAGGCAGCCCCAGCCAGCTCAGCCCAGCTCAAAGAGCTGATTCTGTGAAGCTCTTCCCAACTCCAAGTTCAACGACTTCATATAGGTAGCTTGAAATCAGCCACGGTAGAAGTATTTACACCATGGAGATCAGCAATCACTACTAATAGGAGTTTCTCTCCCTCCTGGAGAGCCAGTTATTAAATATTTCCAGCACATCATTGAATAGTGTCCTGCAAGGCATAACGTGGTATGTCATAGGAGGAAGAAAAACTAAGGTCAGATGCTTTGGGGAAACATAGTTTATCTCTCTTGAAAATTGCCAACTCTCATTAGTACATTCAAGACTCAGAGAAATCTTTCTATAGAGAATTCTACTCAACTTCTTTTCCTAAGAAACTTCCAACTTATTTGGCATAGAATCCCTTTTTGTAGACTATCCATTACTGTCATTGAAGTTATTCTACTTTGGACTTTTCTTTTTAAATAAAACTCATTTTCAGCATTGACATAAAGACAGAAACTGCCCGTAGTGTTTCTGCTGTTCATTCCCATGGCCATTTGGGGAGGTGTGTGGATGATGAATGTTTGCAGCCATTCTTGTGACTGTTGAAAGACGCTTATTATTTATGACCTGAGTTCTGGGTGGTGATTACTGTCATTAATAATGATAGTTTAGCCCCAAGGCTGGGGAGACAGCAGATCTGGAGTCCCCCTGCTTAGCCTGACATTCCTGTGATACAGGAGTTGGGGTTATAAAGCTCGAAGCACTTAGTACCAGCACGGGGAGGGCCAGATTTCAAATTCTTTCCACAGTCAAGAGCAGGCGCTTGGGGGCCCAGGGCAAGGGTCTCGCTCTAAATGTGGAAACCACCTCTGGCTAATAGATTGAAACGGGGAGCTCCTGGGGACCTGGTGGAACAGAACAACTGTGTTCATTAAGAGAGCCAGGAAGCGGCCATGGGGGTCTTGTCCATCGACAACTTGGCAGGACACAAAGTATTTTACCAAAAGGAATCTCACAGCTGGGAGGAGCAGGTGCAGGCAGAGCAGAGCCAGTGCAAATGCTGGAGAGAGATTAAGGCAGGAAGGAAATTGGATTTTCCCAGGTTCCAGAGGGGAGGGTGCTCTAGGAGGGAAAAAGTGGTGAGAGAAAGAGTGAGACTGAAATTGATTTAGAACTTGAAATAAATATCTTTAACCAGTGAAGGGTTGTCATTTTGCATTTTAGCAATTTCACAGGCAAAAAGCTCCAACACTAACTGAATGCATGCCTCAACAGAGGGGAGATTATCAGTTACAGGACGGGAAAAAGTAAAACTAAACAGAACATTTTTACATCCTTCATTCCCCCAGGAGCAGGACCTGGTGCCAGGAAAAATGTTTCTCCCTGCTCCCCTCACCACACCAGCATCCCCATGTCTGAGCAACAGGACACACTCCCAGCCCTCACCCTGGTGGGGCCCGACCCAGCAGCTCCGAGTTGATGGTCAGCAAATGGCAGGTTCTCCCCAGGCAAGAAGCCATCAGTACCAGAAAACAATGAGCAGAAAACTTTTCCTTCCATGCAAGGGTAAAGTGGAGGTGGAGGTGGCCACCGAATTTCCAGAAAACTCTGGAGCTCTGCCCCTCTTCTCCTAGGCTCCCAGCTTCTTCCAACTCCAACCATTTGAAGTAGTGTTTTACTTATCTAGATTTGATTCCCAAATTGAATTAAAAACACACACAGATAAAGACATGAGAAGGTCAGTGAAGTACATTATCACAGTAATTCATGTTTTGAAAATAAACACAGGGCCATGAAATGTGGAAAGTTCTGTCATGTTCCCGAAAGGCAGGATGCGCCATCCGTACACTCATGGACCACCCTGAGGCTGAGAACACAGCCCTCACTTATAAATACTGAGCGGCCCAGGTTGTGTTTTCTCCCCTGGACATTGGCCTCTCCAGATCTGTCATCTCAGAAGATTTGGAAGAGGACTGATGTGCTTGCTTTCAACAATAATGGCACTCACGTTGGAAAGGTTCTTGTTGCTGTTCATACTCAATCTTTGAATGGTGATTGGCGTTCTACAAAGCAATTCTCACACACAATATTGTATTTAGTCCTCAAAATAATCCATGAGTCAGGTGATAATACGATCCTCATTTTCCAGTTGAAGAAACTGAGACTTATCGAGCTGGAGAGGAGGAGAGCCCAGGTCACAGCTGGTAAGCAGATCTGTGTGACTCTAAATCTCTTGCCCCCTCCTCTTCCCTTGTCCTAATCCTCTGGAAGGCAGGGGCCAGCCATGCACTCCACAGGACTCCCGTGCAGAAAGCCATGCTCACAACTGTTTAATTAAAGATGGAAGAGGAGGGTCCCTTCCCATCGCCCCTCATTTTGATCCTTGACACTTATTCTGTCCCCTGTCTCTTCATACAGACTGTACCCTTCCCAACTCCCAAGTCATATAACTACATTGCTGAATTTGTTAAGCAACTAGAAATTTGCTGTAAAAAAAAAAAAAAGAAGAAGAAAAAAAGAAGAAGAGGAAAAAGAAAAATATGACCTCAATACTCAGTCCTAGTCCTTTCCTCTCTAACTGTCCTGCCAGAAAGCACAGGGCCCCTTAGGCCAGAAGGTGGAAGAAAATGGCAGGAAAAGTGAAGAGTGCACCCAGCAAGTATTTGTTGAACTGATTCTACTAGAGATTAAGTCCACTGAATACATCACTTCACATATTTTGTTCTTGTAGATTTTCTAGCCAATTCTTACATCTTTCCCATTTTGTCTGACCCTTCTTCAGTCAGGACCAGAAATGGCTCAGTCAGTATTCCAACCAGAAAAAAGATGCACTCAAACTCACCTGTGAGACCTGTGAGAGGACGTGTCTGGGCTTGGTGTCTGGGTTCCATCTTTGCGCTACTCACTCTCCCTGCACACAACCACTTCCTCACTCAAGGTTCTTTATGGTTCCTCATTTACTCTGGGGGTAACTCCAAATTTCTCAGCAAGGCAGTTCCAACTCCACACCATTCAAACACATACATATTGGATACATGCATGTATGGCTAGATGGAGTAAGGATGAATAGGTGAAAGATGGATAAATGGATGGCTTATGGATGGAAGAATGGATGGATGGATGGATGGATGGATGGATGGATGGATGGATGGATGGATGGATGGATGGACAAATGAAAGCATGAATGAACAGACAAACAGATCTGCTAGTATTCAATTTCTAGTTAGAATATTTCCTCTGTGTCCATGGAGGAACAGCAATCTCTCTGCCTTTGGGAGAAAAAAAGACCATATCCTCCTTTTCTATACATCCCTTCAAACAAACACACAGACACACCTCTACCAGTATAGACATGTCGGTTTCTGTTGTTTCTATGGCTCATGATCCAAGCTGTCAGCCTAGAGGAGCCAAGGGAAGGGCCACAGTCCTAATGTGTAAACTAGAATGTGACTATCCTGGAACCTCAGGCTCAAAGAATTCTAGGATCAATGAACAATTTTGACATAGTAAGGACACTTCCTTCTCAAGCTTCCATTCCCTGGCTTGTGAAAGCAAGGCCTGCATACACGGAGCAGTTAGGAGCTCAAAAGTACCTCTTTATTTGGAAATACGTAATATTCCCCAAACTCTTGATATCAACCATCTAGAGAACGCAGCTGCTGAAAGACATTTGGAAAAGTCCCCCAAAGCATTTGCAACTACAGTTTCCTCAAGAATAGCCAAAGGATCCTGGCCCCTTCCTAAAGCCACATGAGAGGCTGGGGGAGCCCAAATTGGCCATTGGCCAGCTACTGAGACCCTAAAAGTGTCCAAGTAGATAGTCAAGGTCTAGTTCACCCCTGCTACATGCTGTTACTCCTGCAGCTGGGGCCATGTAGGCAGGTGAGCTGAGCAACAGTATTTCATCACTCCCTCTCCAAGCCCGACCCCTTGGTATTTCTGGTCCACAGTACACACTCCCTTCCAAGGCCAAATAATCTAATGTCTCTCTTTTCTCCTTCTTAACTTTTTAGTCATCCAATTGAAGGCCCTGGGGCCTGTTTACTGGTCCTCAGTGAGCAGGAATTGGGTTTTCATTTCTTGTGACCTGTGAACACGAGCTCTATTTGTTATTACCTTTTATGAGCACACACTCCTTCCCTGGTGATAGCTGCTTGAAGGACCAGGGTTAAAACATAAGTGATTCTACAGATGCTCCCTTGTTCTCACCCACCCTCTACTCCATGATGCTTCCATCTGTGAAAGAGGAGGGACCCTTTTCTGACCTCTCAACCATCCCAAGTTCCAAGGCAGCCTGATCCCAGGCCTGGCCTAGTACTGCCCGAGTGGATACACAAGCATTGGGCTAAAGCAGCACATCTCATCCTGGATCTAATGGAGATTGCTAGAGGTTGGTTCCACGTGGACAAGGAGAGAACACGGGGGTAAGAAATCCTCGGCTTATGTTCCACTTGAAAATGCTCCCTGATTCTCTATGGTTGCAAAGAAGTCCCTTTTCCTTTTTAAGCCTCTATTCCCTTTTGTAAAGGAGGCTGAATTAGCCAATGACAATCATAAAGCATCTGGGAAAAACCTACCAGCATAAAATGTAGAAGAATATCTGATTAGCTGGGGAAATAGTGTGTTCATGCAAAAATGTCAATTACCCCAGATTAATTTGTAAATTCAATGCAAGTTTTCAGAAAACTTGACAAGATACTGCTAAAATTGATGTGGAAGAAAAGTATGTAAGAAAACCAAGAGATATTATATAAATACCACAAAAGGAAATTCACCCCACCAGATAAAATAATTATAATATCCTAGTAATTTTAAAATGACTAGGAATAAATGAACATACCAATGCAACAGAATAAAAAACCTACAAATCAGCTAATGTGTTGTAGGCAGAATCATGGCCTCCAAAAGACCATTCCTCTGTTTCTTAATCCCTGGAGTCTATGAACATGGTATGTTAGATGTGTATTAGTTTTCAAAGATTGCCATAACAAAACCACACAGAGAGGTGACTTAAATAGAAATCTATTTTCTTACTTTTCTAGAAGTTGAAATATTTAAGATCAAGATGACAGCAGGGTTGGTTTAATCTGGTCTTTTTCTCCCTCTCACCCTCTTCACGTTGACTTTCACCTGTGTGGGTGCATCCCTGGTGTCTCTTTGAATGTCCGAGTTTCCTCTTCTTATAAAGACACTAGTCAGGTTAAATGAAGACCCTCCCTAAAAGTCTCACTTAACCTGAATTACTTCTCGTACTAGGGTTACGACTTTAACATGAATTATGGGGAGATGTGATCCAGCACACATGACAAGAGGGAATTTAGGTTGTAATGGAATTATTCAGCTGACCTTGATTTAGGTGAGGACAAGCCTGGATTATCCAGGCATTCACCTAGTAATCACAAGTGTCCTTGTAAGTGAAAGAGGGGTCCTGAGGGGCATTTCAGATGAGCTTGAGAAAGAGTTCACTGGCCACTGCTGACTTTGTCATGGAAGAGAGGCCAGGAGCCAAGGAACCAAGGCAGCTGGGTTCTCCCCCAGAGCCCTCCAGAAGGAAGGCAGCCCTGCCAACACCTTGATTTTAGCCCAATGAAATCACTGCAGACTCTGATCTCTAGAACTGTAAGATAATAAATGTGTGTTGTTTTAAGCTACTAAGTGTGTAGTTCATTACAACAGCATAGAAAACTAATACATCACATGTTTGAGCAAATTAAGATATGATCAAAGTACTATTTCAAATAATCAGAAGAGGACAAACATTTAACTAGTCATTTGTTTTTCTAAAAAATTACAAAATCAGATTTCTATGCCATGTCATTAAAAAAAATAAAGTCCAGATGGATTACAAACCTCAACAATGGGCACATGAAATATTGAACGGAAATAGGAGAGAATGTGTTTATGGCTTTGGAATAGGAAGGGGGAAATACATAACAAAAAAAATTAATACATGACAATATTGAAATATAAAACATTTGTCACGAAGGACACCATAAACAAAATCAAGACAAGCACAAAGCAGGAGAAACGTACCTGCAACATACATACACTTTGAATTTTGTTGTTTTTTTCCTTCTTGTTGGTGAGCACAGATGACTTCACTAACTGAAAACAAAGGACAGAAAGGTGGAAAGAATCTTCTCTACCAGCCTCCTAGGAATAGGATTGGAATGAATGGGGAACCTCTCTGAAAACAAAAGCACCATGGAGACCTGGTCTCTGTTTTCACTGAAGCAAAAAATCAAATTAAATTGTTTAGGGGCACATCGTCCCTCTCACCTTCTCTGCTGCTCTTCCGCGCATGTGCCTGTACAGTGAGCTAAAGTCGGCCAGTTTTCAGATGTAAGGACTGCGGAAGGCCAGCCTGTCGGGGGCAGCCGAACATGTGGCCGAGCTCCTACAGTATGTCCTCTTCTCTTCTCCCTGCACACAACTTGGCCACAGAAACCGGCCTCCTTTGTACTCAGGGACATCGCCTGAGTTCTAGCCTGTAGGATATGGGCCTGAGTGTCCCTTCTGGACCTGACACTGACTCCAAGGTCTTCCTCCCATTACAGAGCCACAAAATGGGAAGGACATGCCTCCCCAAGGCTTTGCTAGAGGAAAGCCAGTCACCCAGCCATCGGAAACGACCATCCCGGCCTCAGGAGAGCTAGAAAATATTATATTATGTCTGGGCTGATGTGCTTTTTTGAGTATGTATTTGTGTTACATTAATTTAGAAGCCAACCTGATTTCCTTTGGCAATTTTCCTGGTCTGACATCTCTCCAGCCACACAACCAAACCTCACATTTCTTTAAACACCCCCTGTTAGAAACCATGCTGATTGTTGTGTCTCCTGATTGGGCCTTGTCTGCTACATCAACACTGGAGACCCTCAGTTGCCTCAACAGTGCCAATAAATACAGGATGAGCAAAAGAGATGACCAATGTCTTCCTCCACCCAGCATCCTTGTCCTCTCTACGTCTGACACACGCAGACAAGAAACAAATCATAAAACACATCCCTGTTTCCTGCTGGCATAGGATAGCTCTCACTCAAGCCTGCAAACTGAGTACTTTGTCTCCCATGTCCACAATACAATTACTTGGACACCACAAATGGGACACAACCTCCACCCCAAGAAAGGGCAGGTGGGCCACAGAAATGAGTGCTCCATTACTGCCCTGACACCTCCCGAAGGCAGCCCTGTTCCCCACTCTCTCTGACCCAGCCTTTACATCAGAACCAGGGACACACAGCCTGGAATAAGGAACTGCTGGGAGACTGGAAGCTCCTTGAAGTCCAGACTTGACTCATTTGTGTATCCCCTGCCCCCAGGTGCACAGCTCCAAGGGCACAATGTGAACTTGGATACAACTAACTCTTTAGAAGATGCACATTTGCATCCTTTCTCTTTCCCTCGCACTGGCTGACACGCCATGAGTCTACATGGGTTGGACTGGAATGAAATTAGTCCGGGAGACAGCTGCCAGCTGAAAAGCTGCCTTTTCTGAGACGACTCCAATTTCCTCGAGGAGAGCTGCTTTTTGTCCCCTCCTCTGTGCTTCCACCACTCTTGCCCGATGCTTCTATTTAGCAAAATTGAAACTGACCTGTTTCCATGTCTACCTTCCCAATATACTACACCCCCCAAATACAGAGTGCTGTGTCTCTTTCATTTTTGTGTCTCCAGGCCTAGTACATAATCCATATTCAAAGGAAAAATAAATTATTTCCTGGCCCGATGGAGAAAAATTTTCACCAAAAAAGAATAATCACTCTAAGTATATTAACTTATAGGGACAAATAGACCAAGAAATGGACAACTAAGTACAATGAAGGGGCTTAAAGGGCATCAATTCCATCCTTCCAATGCAGGGTACCCCTCCCAACAATTCTAGACTCAATCTCTGATTCAAATGCTACCTGCAGTAGGAAGTTTACTGCCTAAATAGCACTGTCCCACCCACCTGTAACTAGTTTTACATTAATTCAGAAGCCAACCTGACTTCCTTTGGCAAATTTCCACACTTTCATTGTCAAAATACTCTTCCATCTAGTTGGCCAACGACTTCCTTCCAATATCCTCTCTATGGGTTCTACTCGTACCCTGGGGAGAAGACATCTCTGAAATACTAACTCATAGCAGAGATTCTAGAAGATGCCACACAGTCCTGCACCCTGGGCCATCTCAGATCTGTCACTCTGATAAGCATCCTGTGCAACCCGGAGTTTATTTCCCTGCCTCCAGCAAGGAATCTCAAGTGTATCCTCTTCTTTCTGAAGAAGCCACAGGAAAGAAACCCAGCCCAGTTGTCTGTTTGGTCCTGGAGCTGAAAAATCCTAGTACTCAGTTGGAACTTAAATTCTTTTTAATGCAGTTTCTGTCACTTCCTTCAACGAAGAAAGAACACATCCGGTCCCGCCACCCACTACACAGAGTAACCAATCCCTCTCTTCTCCTCCCTGGACGCGGGGCCTGAGCAACCTGGTCTTCTCCTCTAGGAGCTGAGTCACCGATTCTGAAGGAACAAAGGCCTTCATTGCTCCCTCTGCGGCCTTGAGCACATGAGCCCGCCATGACAGTGCAGCCAGGAAACTGTGGCCCAGTCATGGGGCCAGCGCAGCCCAGGCACATCCCCGGGCCCAGTGCCCACAATGGCACTCCTTGGACAGCCCCTGTGGGAGTGTCACCTCCACTGGGGGATGGACTCAGGACGTGAGAACCAGCAGGTCCCTTCTGGCAGACACAGTGTGGACTCCATGCCTCTCCGAGGGCAGCCCTGTGAGGCCTTGGCCCTCATGCCGTGAGCTTAATCACTTTGCAAGAGGACAGTTTGTAGCTGGACTTCCTCTTTGTTCTCAGAGAAAGCTGAGTGGGCAAGAGAACAAAGGCAGGTCTTTGCAGAACAGGGGCAGGGAGAGCCCACGCCAGGAATCTGGGTTTGGGCCATGTGTGGAGGGGGTTGGGGACACAGGGGCTTGGGATGCAGGCGGGTGGGACGCAGACAGAATTAAATCCCCCCAAGTGCACAAGCAGCCTGCTCAGAGCTGCTTGAGACCTAGCCGCTTCTGATGGATGGGAGCTGAGAGGTGAGAATGCCTTGAGGGCTTCTCTCTCCCTCCTCCATCCTGAAAGTCATTCCATTTAAAAAAAAAAAAAAGTCTCCTTTTTTATGTTTAGAAAATGCATCAGGTTGGAGGGAATGTGAAGTTTTTATGACACACCTGATCAAGGGCTTTAACTCTCTTTGTTAGAACATTCTTCCTCATGTCTAACCTAAATCCCTGCAGCTACTTCATGAGAAGAGTCTATGGAGACTCATGGAGGCCACAAAGGGATCTATGGTCTCTGACTCCCTCACTGCCCCCCCCTCACCCCCAGCCCTTCTGGGAAGCGAATACTTCCCAGAGGAATTGGCACAGCGACCCTCTGGGATAATTCTCTGCGGTGTTATTGGCAAGGGAAAGGTCTGTGTATGATCTGTGCTCCGCGCTGAGATTCCTGAGCCCACAGAGCTGCTGCCACAGAGGACCAGGGGGTTCCTCGGGTTCCCAGCTGCCAAGAAGGGTGGGGAGTAGGAGAGAGAGGGCCCAGAATGGAGAAAAGGAGCTAAGTGGAGAGGGGATCCCAGGTGCCCCAGACCAGGTCTCTAGGGAGAAAAGACAATTCCTTGCACCAGCCTCCCACCCACCGCGCTCTGTGTGTTTGGGTCACTTAAAAGTATTTTCTTCCCATGACAGACTTAGCTGCTCTCATTTCTGCAGGGCACAGTGCGCACACATGTATGTCAAGGTGACTTCTGTATGTCAAGGTGACTTCCAAATCCTCCTGTGACCTTCTTTTCTCCAGAATGGCTTTCTCTCCTTTCACTTTCCACACAGAACTTGAAAGAAAGAAAGAGGAAAGGAAACTCAGGAGTTGGATATCTAACTTGGACTAAGAAGTGAGAGACAGGCTGCACACAATGTTTCACTTCATCCTCCACACTGCCCCTACAGGTGGGAGTGATTTTATCATTAAAAGGAGACATTTTTCCAGTGAGGAAACTGAGGTCAGGAGGTGACGCTTGGCCCTGGGGGCAGAACTGGGAGATGACAGCTGCCTACTGAACCCTCCAAGGGCACGGCCTCTGTGGTCCCTCCCTCCATCCTGAGTCCTTCCAACCCCAGTCCACTCCTGTGCCCCCCATTCTCCCTTAGCTCCCTGAGCTGAGTACCTGACTTCAAATGAATATAAGGAGAAAACAGCATCCCATAGTCAGTGTGGAAGTCTCTGGATAGCCCCTAGCTCTAGGCCAGACTCAGCCTGAAACTATGGAAGTGGAGGCTTTCTGGAGAAAATGGGGTGTCTGGATTGAAACTTCAGCATCGCACACATGGCTCAAAGACCAAGAAGGACACCCCACTCACTAATAGTGGAGCTTGTCTGGAAATCACAGTGTGCAGACCAAGGGCCCACCTTCCATACAGACGGGGTGTCGGGAAGATGAATTTCCCAAATGTGGTGGATTCTCAGATCCCTGTTCTCTTGAAGGCCTGACTGTGACTCCTGAGATCTCTGACTACATGAAACACGCGTGACCAGCAGGCCACAGAGTCACGGACTCCAGGTAGGACAGCGTCTCAGAGCTCACCAGCCAGATCCCCTTAGCCACCCATGAGGCATAGTCTCCCCACGTTGGACAGCAGCAGAAGGCGAGCTTAAGCCCAAGACCCCAAAGTGCCACCCGGTGTTTCTTCCACTTCACCAGGCCTCACAGAGCAGATGATGGGTCAGTTCTTCCAGTTCAGGGGTGTCATGGGTGCACATGAAACCATGAGAAAGCCAAGCACTCACCCCTCTCTAGGAAAGAAGTCAGTTCTCACCTCCCCTAACATTGCCAGAAGTCCCCCCATGCTAGCATCTTTTCTTCCACAGGACCCAGAGGCGACCTCTGTTCTCTCCCAGGTCGCCTGTGTCCTAAGGGCACAAGCCAAGCTGGTAATCTTCTCACTTGTGTCTCTGTGTCTTGTGGAAGTCTGTGTGCATTGGAGGCCGGAGCCCAGTGGCAGAGGGGAGCAGTCAAGGAGCCAGGTGGGTGAAGTCCAGGTCTGTGAACAGAGCTCGAGGGGAAATGACTAAGTACGGATCCCACCAAACTGCAGGGACCCACTTCTCTGTCTCTGGCCAGAGCTTTCTGACCCTAATTCATAAGGGCTGCTCCTCTTAAAGGCTCACGAGTCCCTTGCCAGACTCTGGCCTCAATTTCTTTTGTTTCATTCTTATCTCAAGAAGAAAAAGATCTAAAAGCTTAGCTGAGAAGAGACTTTGAACCCACCTGAGAGCGCCTGGCCCACTTCACCAGGCCTCTCTTGGCCTAGGAGACCCTCTTGGAGGTTGACACCCAAGAGTCCCAGCCCAGCCCACAGAGAAAACCAGTCTCCTTTTTCTGGGTGCCAGAGGCTTCCACTGTCTGTCTGCCACCCATTGGTTTCAACTCGGGGTTTAAAACCAAAGGCGAGCCCACACGCTCCCTAAACATACTCAAATATTATTACACCAGTGAGAGGACTAGCTGACAGAGTTCTCACTGCACAATTCAGAAAATATCCTGACCCAGGGGCAGGGGAGGGCCCAGCTGCGACAGGGCGTGGGATGGTTCTCAAATATAAATGTTTCCCCTCTTCCTCCTGTTTCAGTCTCTTCTCTTTGTTTTCTTTCCTCGGGAGTAAGTGATTTCATTTTCAGTGTTCCATGGATGGAAGGGAAGGCCTTTCTGAGTCGATGCCAAGCACTATTTGTTCCTTGCTGTTTGGCAGTAACTTCAAACGCTCTGTTCCCTCCTCGGCCAGCACCCCCTACCCCTGAACACTCACCTCTCAGAGTCCCACAAAGGCTTCTGCAGAAGCCTTGAACTTTCTGCCAGTCCAGCCAACCAGTGGAAGCCAGGGAAGGCTGCTAGATGTGCTGCCACCCTATCAGAAAGAGAGGCTGAGGGCACAAGAGGAAGATGAGGCTAAGAGAGAGAGCAGCTCTGCTAACAGCCTCTCCTGAGTCCAAGTATCTCCACACACTGTTGAGGAAGGGCCAGGACCCAGCTTCCTGAGTGGGGGGTCATGAGTGACTGCAGGCATTATGCAGCCCCTCTTCTCTTGGACCAGCTGGCTCGTGTAAGCCTCTGGAAGAAGCACAGTTAGACTTGGGGGGCATAGATGGGGTACAATGAGGAGTGGAGCAGGGTCGTGTGCACTAAGCATTCTCTATTTGTCCCCAATTCAGCCCCAGATATACTCTCTGCTCTGTTTGGTGCCCTAGGATGGCTGGGGAGGTCCCTTCATGTGCTATATTTCTGGAAGATCCCCCCCAGCACCAGCACCCCCAGATAGCTCAACTCTCCCGAAACCCTGTTGCCACTATTTCCTTCCCTGTCCCTGCAGCCATGTGTGCTCACCGCTTCCCGCTGCCGCTGGTCACAGTCACGGCAGTCAGTCACAGCCACAGTCAGTGGCTGCCTCCACTTCCCTCTCGTATCCCTTCAACCCCCGCCCACACTTCCGTTAACAGCCATTTCTAAAGCCCGGTGTGGGAAACATCTGAGAGGAACACGGTTTCTAGCCAGACCCGACAAATGCACCGGTGTGTTCAATGCACGTATGGAGAATCAAAAAGCAAAAAGGGAAGGGAACTGTCAACTCAGAGGCGGCCACGTGCTCACCCCAGTCAGCAGCATCAACACTACCAAGGAACTATCATCAGAAGTGCATGTTCCTGGCACTGCCCCAGACCAACTGAGTCAGACAACCTGAGAGTCCTGCAATCTTAGTTTTAACAAGAGTTAATCTCAACAATCTAGTTGATCCTCATAGCTTCAGCAGGCTGTCACCTCTAACAAGCAGGAAAGTTGGAGAAACACAGCCTAAAACTAGGCAGCTGGGGGCCCAGTGGGAAGCATCTGTGTGCTATGCATTCATGCGTGCGTACGTGTCTGTCTGTCTTTCTCCTCACCCTACCTATTCCTATCCTACCCTAAAGGGAGACAAGGAAACAGAGCATCTAGATTTTCCAGAATCACAGACATCAGGTTCCTGCCCCACTTGGTCATCCCAGGATGACCTTGACAGTGACATTTGCCACCTGGGTGGTGGATCATGATAAAGAGGTCGCCGTGAGTGTGCAGACTGATGCCACACCACGCAAAAGGGATGGCTGCTTTTCGATGCAGTCGGAGCTGGTGCTTGCCATGCCTGCAGTCGCTCAAATTCACTGCACATAAACAACCAGACTCTTTGTTCCCAAGTGCATGAATCCACAGCACGTTGGCTGCAGACACCGCCTGGCTGCTAGCTTCCAGCTGTGCCCAGCTGTGTCACATGAACTGAATTGCTGTGCTTTTTAATGGCTAGGGCTGTCTTCTTAGGCTCTCTCTGCTCACATGTGATCAGTCTCACTCTCCTTATTAATTCTTTGCCTTACATCATTGTAGTCCCCATAGTTCTTCCACCACCATATCACGTGTGAACCATCACCGTATTCCCTTGTGTTCTTCTCTCCCCTGTTTTAACCCTCCCCCCACCGCCCCCTTCCATTCCCTTGCTGTAGGCCTCAGATCTGTGGTCAACTTGCTAGTTTTGACTAGTCTCACTCTCCTTAAACCAGCAGCTTGAGGGCTTGTTCACATGAGTAATGGAAACACTCAGCATCTAAGGAAAGACAGATAGTTTTATTTTATTTTGTTAAAGATTTGTTTATATTTGCATACAAGAGCGGGGGTGTAGGCCAGAGGTGGGGGGTGAGAGGACTCACCAGAGACAGAGTGGGGAGCAGAACAGGCAGGTCTACTGAAATACACTGCTGAGGGGAGCAGCGGTTATGACAGGAGCGGTCTGCTGCACCATGTAGGAAGCTCCCTGGCCGGGGATCGAACTGGTACTGCAGTGGCTGCTGATAGCTTCATAGTGCTGCACTTAACCCCTTGCACCACCAGAGAGGCCACAGATCATTTTAAAATCTGACCACCTATCCTTATAGCTGGGTGCCCACAACCAGCTACTTCATTTAGTGTCTGTCTCCTTCATTTGTAAAATGGGAGCAGTTGTCTCTGCCTCTCAAGGTGAGGTAAGGACTCACTGAGGTGACACAAATACAGTGCCTTAGCATTGGGGTGGCACGATCTCCTTCTCCTAGAGGGCCATGGTCCTGCTGCTACCTGTGAGCACAAACGGTGCGTAGAAAACAGGCAGAACCTGGGACCAGATTGCCAGCCTCATCCCAGTGTTGCCACTTACTGTCTGTCCCCTGTTCACACCTTCCATTGCTGTGGGCACTTTTCTTCATTTTTATGTACCCCAATCTCTCATATATAAAGTGGGAATGATAATAATCCCTACCCCATAGGATGATCATCATCTTTAACCTTGGCCCAGTGAGGATGCAGTGTTCCAGGGAGACGTAGGGCCTCCCTGGTGGCACAAGGGGATAAGTCTCAGCACTATGAAGCTATCAGCAGCCGCTGCAGCAGGAGTTCGATCCCCAGGCAGGGAGATTCCCACATGGCGCAGCAGACCTCTCCTGTCTCACCCACTGCTCCCCTCAGCAGTGTATTTCAGTAGATCTGCCTATTCTGCTCTCCACTCTATCTCTGGTGAATCCTCTTACACACACACACACACACACACACACACCTCTGGCTCTTGTATGCATAAATAAATCTTTTTTAAAAATCCATTCTTTAAAAAAAAATCAGACAGACTAGGCTTGCTGATTGACTAGCTCACAGAAGACACTAATCTCTCTGATGCTTCTACCACCACCTTGCTGGATGCCTGGAGTTCTCCCTGGAAGTGAAATCTCTCACAAAGATGTCATCTTCCTATGTGAGGTCTCCTGTTGAGAGAACCCCCCCACCCCGACTATTCATGACAAATTTGATGTGCACTGAATTCTGAATTCTAGAATACTGGGGTTGTCAAGAACTTTCAATGCCATCTTCTCCAAGAGCTGACAGTCCCCAAAAGTTCTTAGAAGGCAAAGCAAGCATTTGAAGCTTTCTTTAAAACTTTTGTTGCCAAAGGCCACACTCCTTGTCTTGTGCATCAGGAGATGAAAACAGTCCACACTCTAGTCGGACTGGTTAAATCTTCACATGCTTAAGTCAGCTGTTTGAGGAATTCGACCACTGATGGTTAATTCCCTCCAGCCACCATCTCAACAGCAGCACTCTCATTCTCCACTGGCTGATTCATTGATGTGGGGCTGCCCTGGGCATTGCAGGGTATTTAGCAGCATCTCTGAACTCGACCCACCAGCTGCTTCTTACACTTCCCTAGGGAGGCAAAACTGTCCCCAGAGGTGGCCACTGAACGTCAGCGCACTATGGAGGCCCCATTCTCCAGGAGCTCCCGGTCCTCCTGGGACATGGCCATCCGACCAGCCCTCACCAACCCTGCAATCGCCTCCATAACCAGCACCTGAACAGGAAGGAGGGTGAACCAGCTCTGCCCAGAAGTCAGAAAGAGCTTAAAGGTGGGGTGACTTTGGAGGCAAGTCTTAAAAATTAAAAAGCCATTTCCAGAGGAAGGAGTTCCAGGCAAAAGGGATGGCTGGCACAGAAAGCATGGAAGAGCGCAGTATACTCCAAGAACAGAAAGCAGAAGAGTTGGAGCTTTGCGTCTCTGGTGAAAAGTGACAAAACCAGAAGACTTTACCAAACTGTTGCGTCTTGGCCTTGATGACCCTGCGCACACACCTGACTGGGCAGGTAAATTCACTCTGAAGCAAATCGAGCCTGAGTTCCAGCTCCAGGAAGCAGGGAGATGGGCTGCGGGACACAATAGTGAGCTCCACCCTTAAAATTTCCACTCACCAGGCCCCGAAACTGAACACCAGCCTTGTGAAAACCACCCCAGACTGTGGATTCGTGGGAGGGAGAGAGTCTGGGGCAGACACACTGGTTGCTGCTGCCTGCTGTGGGTGAGGAGACATATGGGGTGGGAGAGAGGGGACGTGCAGAATAACCCGGGAGTGGGAGCCAGGACATCAGCGGGAGCCTGGCTCTGCAGCATGCTGCCCGAGTCACGGGAATTCCCCAGGCCTGTTTCATCCTCTATAGTTGGGAAGAACCACCATAACTCTGCGTGAGGCCTCAGTGAGGCCGTATCACCTTGAGGAGCCTCAGTTTCCCCAGATATTGACCAGTGGCTGGAAGGCCAGATCACACTGTCCTTCAGGAATGAGGAAAGCTATACTGCCCCACATGCCAGAAAAAAAATGGACAGAGTTGCATTATTTTTCAATTCATAGAATTCTCAGAACTCTCAGAAGCTCTAGGTTAAAACTGCTAAACCATGTCTGGTCACCTCTGGAATGTGATGAACACATTCGCCATGGCCGTGACCCAGGAGCTTGCCTCCAGACATGCTTGGGTGTGGAGGGTACCTGAGGGTACCAGGATAGACCTACCCTGACAGGAGGCACTAAAGGCTTTTCCCAATCAGAGAAGCTCCCAGTCAGCTCCTTTGCTTCTGGCCTTCCCAGCATCCCAGTGCTCTTACTGCCAAATCTGCCCTCCTCGCTTCTTCCACCAGCCCTGCGGGAGGCCTCTGCACCCCTTCTCCTCATCACCCATCATCCTGTGTCCCCCTGAGCATGAACAGAAGCACAGAGAAATAGCCGCACATTTTCTCCATGGCTAACTCCTCTCATCTGTGTCTCTCACGGTGAGTGTGCACAGAGGACAGAGACGGCCTCTGGAAGCCCTGTACAACTGACATATCCGTGTCACTGAGGAAACCAAAGGAGAAAACGTTCATGAAAATCGGTGAAATCTAGCAGGAGGGGGACAGAGGAGGGAGGCAAAGGGGAGCGCCTAAATTCCAGCACTCCCCAGGCCGTCCTGCCTGGAACGTCAGCAGATCCTGGCCTCCCCACAGCTAGAAATCTGGGGAAATGTATATATTTTAATGCACCCTCATTACAAATAAAAATAGTGTTCCATCAATACAGGGGTTGGTGGAAAGGCGTTCCAGCTTTTCTAAACAGGGAATGCATCAAAACGCCTATAATAATATCAAGTAAGGCAGTCCTTCTGCCAGACTTGGACAGAGGGGAATTCACACTGCCAGAGAAAATCTGTTCTTCATCAATGTTTCAATATTCGAGGAAGCCGGGGACATTTTTCTGCGATTGAAGCAAATTGCCAGTTGCCAATACGATGATTTAATTCCGTCTTTTTCCCTGTCTTTGGAAATAATTGCCACAAGCATTTGGTGGATTTGGTGGGCCATAAACGGAGGGAAGGGATGTGGCAGTGAGAGAGCAGAAGCTGGGAAAGAGGGCGGGAGGGGGGGGGAGTCGGGGAGGTGGAAGAAGAGAGAAGTGGGGGAGATGAACAAGGGGAAATGGGTAAGAGAAAGCACGAGAAAAGCAGAAAAATGAGAGAGGGAAGGACAGAAAAAGTAGGAGGTGTAAAGAGGGAAAGTCATACATGGAGAAGGGAAAATATTTTTGGAGCTGGCAGAGATCTTGACACTCTGAAAGATGAGTTTCCCTTCAGGTATGAGGTAGAAGGCAAAGGAGAGAAAGTACTTGCCCAAGGTCACTGAGGTTGGAGCAGAGAACCAGGCGCTCCTGACTCCAGCCCAGCGCCCCAGGCTGCGGCAGGTGGTGAGCAAGTGGGAGAGAGGACTTCAGAAGAAAAGTGAGGACCTGGGTGTGTGCACAGCTGCTGTTGCCTTCTTCAAGCACCTCTGTTATCTAATCTAACCTAATATTCTAAAACCTACATGATCTGACAGTCACAGTACCTTGTGATCTAATATTTACAGACACTGAGGTCCACAGTGTCTTGTGAAACCTATCTAAGGCCTGGAAGGCACTATCTGCTATCTCATCAGATCACAAATGGTGGAATCAGAAGGCCTAAGGGGACTTCGGGTTGACATTCTGGGTGAATCTTCAAGTCCTCCCCCAAGGGCCTCTGAATTCACAGGATGGCGGGTGTGCTGACAAGATGCACCCCTGTATGCCTGAAACTCCCCAACCCCCGTGCTCCAGTTCTAGCTTTGGAGGGCCCAAAGAAGCCCTGAGCCTTTGTGGCTTGGGCATTAGTTACCATTTTCTATTATTTACTTAATAGTATTGTGGCAATGTTAATTTATTTTAGTAAACATAGTGTGGTTGTGTAAGGTATTTTTAGGGGAAGCTGAGTCAGATATACAAAATCTCTGTTAAAAAAAATCTATCTATATGTATATGTATGTAATATATGCACACATATAGTGATCTTTAGAAGGATCTCAGACGCAGCTTTGCATGCGGCCAATGGTTCACCTCTCATTTCTTCCATACCCCAACCCCTTCCTGTACAAAGAGACCTAGACATGAGTCTAGGCATACTAGGCTGCTTGTCCAAGCTCAGGCCACAACCCCCGAACCTACAAAGAGCCTCTCCTTGTAGCCCCAGGGCCTAGGGCTCTACACATGGGCTGTGCAGCCCACACCTAGCAGGAAAGACCTAGGGAAAGCTCAAGGCCATTTGGACAGGGAATCTCAGATTCTCAGGTACCAGGAACATGGTCTAGAAGCAGGTGTGGGCCACAGGCTCCTGGGCGGCACAACTTACCTCCACCTGCTGAGAAGGGGTATGGGAAGAGAACAGTCACATAGGACCTTCTTAAGTGTGAAATCTAGGACAGACTTGCTACCTGACCAGGTGTCAATATAGCACTGGCTCCATCTTCCAACCCATCTGCTGACTCTTCTCGGTTCAGTGAGTGTGGGCAACAAGAGAAGGGGAAATTCACCCTGCTATACAACTATTCTGAGTAATTGGAATGAAATGTTAATAGTGTTTGCCATAGATGGTAAAAAGGAGGTCCAGCTTCTGGATCTAGACTGTTCTAGACTTGGAGAGCCTCTTTGGCCATGATTTACTGGCTTTGAATCCCTAAGCCCAGTAAAGAGCCAGGTATATAATTTACAATCAATGAAGGGAGAAGTAAAGATGTTTTCAATGCAGTAAAAATAGCATAACTAATCAGATAACAGTGATAAGAGTCTATAGAAATATAGAGAATAACTAACAGAACACTTGGCCTGTCTTGAATGGTTCACTTAACCTGGCCTGGAGAATTGACTCTTAACAAATGGGGTGCAATTACTCATGGAATGATGAAGGAAAACTTGAGATGTCATGGTATATTGGAATAACTGTGGTCAGAATTTAAGTGTCATCAAGGATGCTAATCTCTGATTACATCATCACCACCTTGTACAAGCAGGCAAATAGCAGATTCTCAATATGTATTGAGTAATGAAAGAAAATAACTCATCTCCTTTTAAAACAAAGGAAAAGTAGGGCCTCCCTGGTGGCGCAGCAGTTAAGCGCTGCGCTGTGGAGCTGTCGGCAGCGTGCCATGCGAGTTCGATGCCCGGCCTGGGAGAATCCCACATGGGGCGGCAGACCTCTCCTGCCTCACCCGCTGCTCCCCTCAGCAGTGTATTTCTGATCTGCCTGTTCTGCTCCCCACTCTGTCTCTGGTGAACCCTCTCGCCGCCCCACATCTCTGGTCTGTACCCCAGCTTGTATGTATAAATAAATAAAAACAAAGGAAAAGCAAAACTGGAAGGAAGCTTAACAATCCTCTAGCCCATGGATTGGTAAACTTTATCTGTAAGGGTCAGAGAGTGAAAAATTTAGCTTGTAAAGATCATACACTACCTGTCACAATTACTTGACTCTGCCCAGTCACAGCAAAACCTCCATAAATGGTAGGTTTTTATTCTTTTCATTTAAAAAAAAGCAGCTTTATTGAAATATAACATATATCCTACACTTCACCCATTAAAAGTGTACAATTCAATGGTTGTTGGCTTATTCACAGATTTTGTATAACCACCATTCATAGTTGAGTTCCAAGAATACTCTATTCATAAAAACAGCAAGTGGGCCAAGCAAGTTCATTGATACTTGCTCTAGTCCAGTACACGCATTTCGACACTGATGGATATAAAAGTGATGTGATTTACACAAGATCACATAGCTGGTTAGTGGCAGCTCTAAACTGAATATTAATGGTCCAATGTAAGTGTTTAGGCAGATAAACAGCCTAAATATTTAAGGATAAAAGAGAACCATAGGCCTCAGACACCAGAAGACTCCATCTTCAAGAGGGAAAGGGACTCAAATTAGACTCACAGGCTCAATATAACCCAAAAAGTCACAAGGCAAGATGATAGAAAAGAGAATCCAATCCTAGAGTCGGCCAACTTCTTACCCCTGTACTCAAGTCCTGGCTGTGCTTCACTAAACCTAAAATCAAGGAGGCAAGACAAGGGTATAGCAAAGCCATGTTCCAGGATGGCATGTATCAGAAACCAAATATACTTAGTAGTGCCTTCCAAGTGGGGAGTTGGGGAATTTAAGAATCTCAGACTCTGGGTGAGATCTTTAAAAGCTAAATTTTTACTATCTGACCCTTAGAGATAAAGTTTGCCAATCCAGGTGCTAGAGGATTGTTAAGCTTCCTTCTAGTTTTGCTTTGGTACAGTTTTAAAAGATGAGTTATTTCTTTCAATTGTTCAATGACACAGATGCAGCCAGATTAACAGAAGTACCGCCCAAGAGGGTACAAGCTCTGGGTCAGAATCTCTCTCTAGAATTCCTCAGAAAGAATACACAAGCTCACCAGATCCCAGGTGTTAGAAGCTACCTGTGAGGTTGTCCTGGCACAACTTTTCACTTTACTGATTGAGGAAGTGCGTTGCAGGGAGAAGAGATGACTCGCCCAAGCTCACAGAGCCTGTGAGAGCCGAGGCTGGTTCTGAAACTTAATTCAGGTCTCCTAATTCTCTACAGTCTTCTCTGACATCCTGCCTCAGCCCCCCCCACCTCCACCCCATCTGAATGCAGGCATTTCCAGTTTGTTCTTTCACATACAGGTAGGTAGGTTTCTATGCTTTGGATCTTTAAGACAGTTTGCCCATATTGACTCTGTCTACCACTGTATAATATCATTAATACCTTGTAGTTAAGAATGGCTTATTGGCATTCTCTGTCCCATGAATCCAGAGTTTCTGCACACAGTGTGAGTGAATGGGTCCTATATTCTTCAGACCCTGCTCAGCCCTCCCACTCCTCCTTCAAGAAGTATACCCTGATCCACTCTATCCCCAAACCCAGGGACCCATGTCCTTCTTGATTGCATGTCAACTCCTCAAATTCACATTTACGCTCTTGTTAGAACTATGTGTGTTCAAGTCTGTCTCATCCATGATATTGAGAACTTCTCAAAGGCAGAGACTGTGTCTCATTCATCCCAGTACTCCCAGCCCCAAGTCTGGCACGCAGATAGG
The DNA here is from genome assembly GCA_004024925.1 of Scalopus aquaticus. Lineage (NCBI taxonomy): Eukaryota > Metazoa > Chordata > Mammalia > Eulipotyphla > Talpidae > Scalopus > Scalopus aquaticus. The sequence continues at coordinate 3,147 of PVIJ01009840.1, read as the reverse complement.
TGTTATTAACTGATGGTTAAATTGTTAGATCCTCCAGAGAGCCAGAAAAGCATAGCAAAGAGGTTAGGAGATTATGTTGACTGGAATGGGGCCATCCTGAGTTCAAATTCTGACTCATACATTTAATTGCTATGTGACCATGAAAAGGTTATTTCATCTCTCTGTGCCTTAGCTTCCTCATCAGAGTCACTGTCAGAATTAAATTGAGACAATGCTGTTGAAGCTTTTGGCAGAGTAGCTGGTATTCAGCAAGCACTCAATAAATGTGGTGGCACAGCAAGGTCAGGCTGCCAAGACTGTTGACCCTCGGAGAAGTGGTGTGCTTACACCTCTGTAGCTGTCTCAGAGTTATCTTTATTTAGGTTACAGGGAGAGCCTAAACAAAAGATAGACGGATGAGGTAAATCCACCCTTGTGACTAGAAAGACTATAAAATCAGCCCCCCACCCACTGCTGGAAGAAGTAACCCTGGGTCCACCCCAACAGCTGAGTCAGCGGCCTCTCTGTAAACTCGGCTCAATGCCGCAGGCCCTCCAAGGCTGCTGAGACTGACGAAGCCCCAAACAGAGGACTGACACTCCATAATTTCCAGCTAAGGTCCTCATTGCTCAAGGTGACCGGTGACAATGGTGAGACACATGAGGAAACTGACAAAAAAGGAAAGGCTGATTTCAAGAGATCAACATATCAACACCTGGTCTTCAAAGCCAGCTATCTCCAGCAGCCTACGAATGCCAAAGGAAAAAAACAAAGACATGAAAGATGGATCTTTGGATGACAATAATAGAGACTGAGGTCCCAGAGCAGAGTGGAGGCACAAGATGGGGGTTTAGGGGGATAAAAGGCATCCAACCGGGTGCCCAGTGAAAGTGTGACAATTCAAAGGGGGACCATATCGATCCTAGTTGCAGTTAAAGTGCCAAAAAGCAGAAGGAATAAGAAAGTAAAGGGTAAAACAAATTTCAAGCCCCAAAGCAAAAACAGAAAGAAAGGTTTTACTAAGAGGATAAAATCTGAACAAATTAATTTATATTCAAGAATTTAACTGGATAAAGCACACTTCTGAACTGCAAAGTCAAAATATAATTAAGTGTAGACATTCAAGGTCTAGTTTGGGGAGGTAAAATCTGGCATTCTAGAAAAGTGAATCTCATTCCTCATCCTCCCTCTCTCAAAATAAACCTTGAAGTATAGCATTTGCTGGTTTCCTTGGTGTGAACATTCCCACCATAGCTGACTCCAAGCTAGCAACATGACTTTCATTGAACTTGCAGTTGGGAAGAAAATTAACAATTTGCTCTCCCAAAACCAGTACAATTCACCCCCAGGACACCAGTGGAAGGAAGACAGATTTGGGGAGTTTAAAGAGAAACAAGCAGCATAAGCATGTTGCACCAAGTTGTCCCCCAAAGTCAAAGAAGGAATAAAGAAATCAGAGCCCTTTCTAGTCCTCCCCCCAAAAAAATAAGACAGCCTAGGTTCACTACTACACGCACTACCCACTGACTACCTGACTCAGTAAAATTTCTTAACATCTACTGGTTTCAGTTTCCTCATATGCAAAGTGAGGCAACTAACACGAATTTAGGGGACATTGTCAGAATGAAGTGAATGATGAATGGAAAGTTCAGGAATTTAGGAGACCCTAGGTAATGTCCATATCCTCTTCCTGGATTCCTTCTGAGCATATCAGCAAGCTGTGAACGTGCTAGTCTGCTGTGACTTCGTGTTTTCTGGAAGACTAATTTTGGCTTCTCTCAAACTTCATATGAGCAGAATCACCCAACATAAAGTCCTTGTGACAGTTTCACTTACTCAATACAGTTTCTGAGAACCATCTACAGTGTTTGCATCTGCGATTTTTCTATATTGCTAAGTGGTGTCCCATGTTATTAATATTCTAAAACTTGTTTACCTGTGATGAGACATTTGAGTGTTTCCAGTTTAGGGCTTTTACTAATAAGTCTGCTGTTGAACATTCCTGTGCAAGCCTTTCTTAGACATTTATTTTTATCAGATAAATGCGTAGGCATGCAACTGTTGGGTTATCAAATAGGTATGTGTTGATTTATTAGATAATGCCAAATCACTTTTCCAAACTGGTTGCAGCATTTATACCACCAGCAGCAGTGTTGGAAAGTTCCAGAATTTCCAAGCTCTCTCCAACACATCAAATTGTTGGTCATTTCATTGTAGTCATTATAATGTGAATACAGTAACAATTGTATAAATCATTTTGCATTTCCCTGGTGACTAATACCACTGAGCACCTTATTAAGCACTGGGATATTTCTGTGAAGTTCCTATTCTATCTTTCACACATTTGTTTCAATTATGTTGGTTGTCTTGTTACAACATAGTTGTAAGAGTTCTTTGTTCTTTGTATATAGGTGCCTCCCTGGTGGCACAAGGGGTTAGTCTCAGCACTATGAAGCTATTGGCAGCCACTGAAGCATGAGTTCAATCCCCAGCCAGGTTGCTCCCCACATGGTACAGCAGACCTCTCCTGTTTCACCCACTACTCCCCTCAGCAGTGTATTTCAGTCATCAGTCCGTGCTGCTCCCCACTCTATCTCTGGTGAACTCTCTCACTGTCCACCCCGCTGGCCTACTCCCCAGCTCTTGTATGCATAAATAAAAACAAAAATAAACTTTTTTAAAAAGTTATTTTTATATACTGGATACTAGTTTTTTTACAAATATTTTCTCCCACACTATAATTTTCACTTTTTCACTTCTTAATGATATCTTGTAATGAAGAGAAATTTATTAATTTTTCAGTTTTGATGAGATCCCATTTGTCAAAGTAATTTTGTGGTCTAAGAAATCTCTGGTAGTTTACAAAGGTAGTCTCCTATGTTGTCTATGACAAGGTTTATGGTTTTAGCTTCTGCATTTAAGTCTAAGATCTATTTTCAAGTTAACTTGTTTATATGGTATAAGGTAGGGATCAACTATAGGGAGGCAGGGTGGGAGAGAGACAATCAGTGGGGGGGGAGGGAGGAGGGAGGCGGAGGGAGGGAAGGAAAAGGGCACAAAATGGAATAGAAAAGAACACAAGGGACCATGGAGATGGATCACGGGTGAATTGGTGGTGGGCTACCCAAGGGGAATACAAAATGTAAAAGACATAAATAACAATAAAAA
>PVIJ01009839.1:0-64190 GCA_004024925.1 Scalopus aquaticus | reverse complement strand
CTCCACATCCTTTCCAGCATTTGTTGTTGCCTGCATTTTTAATGTGTGCCATCCTCACAGGTGTGAGGTGGTATCTCATAGTGGTTTTGATTTGCATTTCCTTGATTATAAGTGATGTTGAGCATTTTTTCATGTATCTGTTGGCCATTTGCTTTTCTTCTTTGGAGAAGTGCCTTTTGAGCTCTTCTGCCCATTTTTTCATTGGGTTATTGGCTTTTTTTGTTGTTGAGTTGTGTGAGTTCTTTGTAAATTTTTGTTATCAGTCCTTTATCAGATGTATTGTGTGCAAAGATCTTTTCCCAGTTGGTAGGGTGTCTGTTAGTTTTGGTTAATGTCTCTTTTGCTGTACAGAAGCTTTTTATTTTGATATAGCATCCTATTTAACATGAGTATATCCCAGCAATTGTTTTATAAATCTGTTCAGGGTTTTTTCCTTGAGACACATTAATTTGATTTTCTAGTGCAAAAAAGTACATGTACAATTTACACATTTACCTTATTGGCTAAAAATGACTAAATGATAGTATGTGCTATCATTAGCTTTAAATTATGAATTTATTTATGAATAATAGATTATTAGAGTTTCTGGATCAGACAATGGAGACGTGTAAGAATAAGAAATGGAGGGGAAAGTCATAAAACAAAGTGCTTGCCTCAGTGCTAGAGTCAGCCAGGGACCCACAGCCAGGCTTCTAGAGGTGAGCCAGGGTTAGCCCTTCTATCTTCCACCTTCTCTTTTTCTTCTGACCAGTGGTGGTGTTTCACAGCAATGCAGATATTCTGCAATCGGCTGTAACTTTTACTATCGCTTTTCAACTCTGAGGAAATTCATTTGTTCATGGAATTAAATGAATTTTATTTGAGGCTTTTTTTCTAGGTTCTGGGAATAAAGAGGTAAACAAAATTGCCCTCATGAAACTTACAATCTAGCAGTTGAGAGAGACAGCCAAACACATAAACAAGTGAACTATATAGAATAAGATAATGGTGCCAAAGAGGGAAAAAACATGGTGGTGGGATATGGAGATTGTGGAAAGAGTCTTGAAATGGTTGATTGTGTGGCCAGACCAAAAAAAAAAGAGGTGATTTTTATCTCAAGAAAGTGGGAAGTGGGGGTGGGAGGGCTTATGAAGTGGAAGAGTATCCTCAGTAGGAGAAACAAAGAAGGGGGAACTGCTCCCCAACCCTATTCCAGGAATTGCCAGGTGGGTTAGTGGTAAATCACGTGTTTGAGAATGTTTTCAGGTAACAGACTTATGAACTAAATATGTTTTTACAAAAATCATGTTTCCACGTGTAATGTTGTTATTTGCATAGGATTATCCCCAGTTAATTGTGTCTCTAAACCTATCTAATATTACAATTTCTATGCAGCCTTTGTCAAGAGAATATCACTATGGCAACAATTTTGGTTACATAGTGGCATTTAAGCCATTCGATGGGGAAGAATGGAAAAAGGTTACCGTCACGAATCCAGACACAGGCCGCTACGTCCATAAAGATGAGACTATGAGACCTTCTACTGCATTTCAAGTCAAGGTGAAGGCCTTCAACAACAAGGGCGATGGACCCTACAGCCTTACTGCGGTCATTAATTCAGCCCAAGACGGTGGGTGCAAGAGCTTATTAATGTCAGAGGGAGGCAAGACCTAATTCTCTCCTAGGCATTTTGTTTGCTGTCATTTGGACCTTCTTAAGATTATTTTGGCATTATGAATTTAATATATTCTGAGCCAAAATTAAATGTTGATCTCTCCATCTAAATGACAAGAATATCTCCAAATTGTTTTCATCCTTTAGGTCATGTCTGGTAATTAGGAAATCTCCACTAAATTATTGGCTTAGAACCCTGTTCCTTGTCTCTTGATTATGATTTTGCACTCAGAAATTCTTCATACCTCTTTAGAATTGTCATATGTCTTTGCATTAATAAAAAGAATACTACTTACGGATTTATTAACATGTATGATTTTTCTTTCAGTTTACCCCTTTTACTCCAAATTTGTGTCATTGTAATATTTATGTAATTTTTTGTCATTGTAATAGAATACTAGAATTTCATTTAAAGGAATCTAGGCATAATTAAATAAAAGATAAGTCAGAAAGCCAATTGAACTTATTTTATTCTTGGAAAGAAAAAAAATTGCCTTGGAAGCCATTTTGGGAATAAATTTTGTAGGTACTCTTTTTCTAGAAACCTTAACTGAAGAGAGCTTGCTCACGGAAAACTTTATATATGTAATAAATAATATATAGCTTTAGATTAAGTACAGTTACATTGATTTCTATGACTTCATATTTGAGCTGCTAATCTTTTTATTATCAATTTGACCATTAATCAAGGATCGCCTTATTACATCTCTGTAATTACATCTCTGTACTCATGTGCACTGTGTAAATAACACAATGGCTAGAAAAGCAAGTAGGAATTTCATTGACTTCTGACCTAACACATTTGTCCTTGGCAAGTTTCTCTTCACCCTTGTGTGAGAAACACAAATGGAAAAAGAGTTTGAAAATTTAAAGTTTTATCAGGTACTCTTTTGATCTCTTTGATATGAAGTACTCTATTTGTTTTCCCAATTAGAATTATTTTAACCCCTAGTAAACATTTAGCTATCTTTACAACTGAAATATGCTTTTCATTTATACAACTATTGGCTTTCACATTTGTTAAAAATGTAATATGTATTCAAAGCATCCATGATCTTTCCTTCCAATACAAACATGTAAAGTAGTTACACACATGTGCATATACACACCACTTAAAGTTAACAAGCTCTACTAAATACCAAATACAAAATAAATAAATAAATACATACATACATGCTAAATAAATAGTGGAGATATTTAAGTTTTTAATTAATGAACAACTGTTCAGTCCTAAATTAATCTCACATTCTCTATGCTTGCTCTGATTCAACAGGTTCTGATAACTTGACTGACTTATGAGAGTCTGAACAACATTAGTACAGCTCACAGAATAAATGCAAGTTAAAAGCATTTCACAACTTATCCTCTCACCCAGTATCGACTTTTACTGATTTATTTGATGCTAAAGTAATCAGGCAAAAGGTCAAGCTGTCAGCAATGTGTCGTGACCATCTGTTTTTAATTATATTTCTTTCCTGAATGTTTCATGAGTCTCATAAAACCTGCATGTGCCGAAACTTGTATACGTTTTCATCTTTTCTTCTACTACTAAGAAATCAATCATAGTGCTACATGTTTACATTGGTTTGGAAAGCAACAGTTTTTACATGTAGGACATTTTTAACATAAAAGAGGATTATGGCTTGTTAATGAAAGATAATAAAAAATGATCACCCCTACTTAAAGGCTTACTTAGTTTCTTTGTGTAATTTTCATAAAGGATGTAAATTATTATTATTTTTTTTTTACCAAACAGAGTCCTTTTTGATACATATTTGACTTGATGCCCAGTTGGAAGATTAGATGTAAAAAGCTTTTTCTAAGTCCCAGTGGCTGTGGATGTCACAACTTGTTTCAAAGGATCTTTAAAAAAAAAAAGAGGAAAAAAGACCTTAGCTTAAACATAAAACAGTGAAGTGTTACTGTGTATTTTTAAGTCATATAAGTGAAAGTAAGAGAAAATTGAAAGTGAATTGTAAAGAATAATTATATATATATATATATATAACAAATAGCAAATATATTTTGGCTTTGATAATATAGAGTTATATATATATATATATATATATTATATATATATATATATATAACAAATAGCAAATATATTTTGGCTTTGATAATATAGAGTTAATAAAGCAAATATAATTTACTTTAATTGCATCCACAAACTTTCTTAAGGAAATTAGTTGTGGAAAATATGAAAAAAGCTAGTATGGTTTTGTTCACAGATTACAGAGAAATCCATAAAGTTTTACATACTTTGTAAAATTGTGTGTGTACCTGTGTAGGTGTGTTTAAATGTCTATATTAACATTCATATTTCTATGAATATGTGTACACATATGTGTATACATGACAAATATGAAATAAAACAACATTAGAAAATTAGAGGAAGAGCCAACAATTAAGCTTATTTTGGAAATTTTACATCTCTGAAGACATCACATATTGTTTTAATTCATTTTTACAACAAAGGGTGCTATTTGAATTTCTTAATGTAAGAGCTTATATAGGAATGTTCTTATGTAAATCTCTCATCATATAATGTTCTCATCAAATTTCAGCTCCTAGTGAAGCCCCAACAGAAGTAGGTGTAAAAGTCTTATCATCTTCTGAGATATCTGTTCATTGGGAGCATGTTATAGAAAAAATAGTGGAAAGTTATCAGGTGAGTTCAGTTTTTATCACACCAAATACATTTATTCATAAATATATTGGCATAAGTTTTCAAATATGTTACATCTTTCAGTCTTCTGTGTTGCAATAATTTATGTACCAACTAACTACATTTTCTGTATTTAATTTGTTGGGTATTTATAAGTTAATTGTTAAAAGCAAAGTACAGGTTCCTAATTAACTAAGAGAGTTATAGAATACAATGTGTGGGGGGAGGGGAAGGCTGAAATAAAAGCTAAGAAGATAATACTCATGGTTAAATAGGATCTTTCAAGACAAACATTCTTATAAAACACTGGTGAATCTGAAGTGTCAAGGGGAGTATTTTGGCAATTAATATGAGGCTAATGTTCATTACATTTAACTCTGTTGTTCCATTGCACAAAGTCTCTATGGAGGACATAATGATAAATATGGCAAATACATATCTTATAATGTTATATATGAAGACAGAAAATTGACAATACGTAATCTCAAGGTCCCAAAGAAATCTTCCCTTGGATGAGTCTTGAAAGATCTGTAGGAGTTAATCAGATAGAAAGAGGAGTATTTCAAAGGGAAAAAGGAACTGGAAAATAGAAGCTAGAAAGGTAGATGGGGTCTTTAATACAATGCTAACACATCTTAGATTTGGTTGTGAAATCATGTCATATTTTTAAGCACAAAGTGAAAAGTTGGAGGAATTAACATCATCTTACATTTGCAGCAGAGGAAGAAATGGATACCAAAGAAAGTCAAAAATTTTCCTCAATTAGCACTAATGAGACAAGTCAGGATAGTATCTAAAACTGAGATTTTTTTCTTTATTCAAAGTTTAGGGCTTTATGCCAAATCAGACTCCCTTTTGTATTACTTCAGGAATATGTGGCTGCTACCCTTCTAGAATTGGGGACAATTAGCTGCCATCCAGGTAGTTTGCTCTCTCAATTCTCGTTCTCCCCCTTCTTCATCTGTCCATGCAATATTAGTTCCATGAGAGCAGGATTTTATCTATTCTGTTCTCTGTCCTGAGAACAGTCATGATGGACACTAAGTAGATATTCTCTCAGTGCTGACAGAAATAATGAGGTATGAGCAAATAAAGCCTAGCTCTCCAGGCCATATTCCTGAGATGTAACCACAAAAGCAGCCTAGGTTTTGAGTTTTAAATATGCAACCTAACACAAAACATTTTGGAAGGAACCACAAGTTATGATTTTGGTTGATCTCCATGTCTTCAGATAATCTTTTCAAGGGTTCAGTTGAAGTTATTAAAGAGACAGTAGAATGACCAGAGTAGACTTGGAAGACACAATATGCATATAGCTATTAAACCGACAATTGCATTAAAAACTTGTAGAAAAGAAAGAGGAAAAACTTTACTAGGTGTTACAAATCTCTTTCATAAATAAGTCCAAAGCATCTTGAGGAAAGATCAGTTTTTGGAGTTTAAAAGCTATATTTTAGACCAGAAGCTTGTTTTGATTCTCTATATTGCATATAAGAATGAAAATACCTCATATTAGTCTTTCTTTTTTGGGCTTATTTCATTTACCTAATCACCTCCAGTTCCATTGTCCCAAATGTCGAGAGTTCATCTATATTTATAGACAAGTATTATTTCATTGTGCATATATAACAAATCTTCTTGATCTACTCATTTGTCCTTGCTCATTAGTTTGCTTCCATAACTCGACTCTTATAAATAATGCTGCAATGGACATAAGAGTGCGTGCACATACCCTTCAAATTTGTGGGTTTTTATCCTTTAGGTAGATAACTAGGGGTGGAAGTGCTGCATCATTTGGTATGGTGTATCTATTTTCAGTCCTTTGATGAATCCCCATAGGAGATTTACATAGGTGCTCAATCAGTCTACACTCCCACCAACGGTGTTCAAGGCTTCCTTTTTCTCTAGCGCTTGACAGCATTTGATGTTTCAGGTTTTTTTGTTGTTGTTTTGTTTTGTTTTGATGCTTATGGCAATGAAGTGGTAGCTCATTATGCTTTTGATTTGCATTTCCCTGATAATAAGTGATGGTGAGCATTTTTCAAGAGCCCGTTGGCCATCTCTATGTTGTCTTTGCATAAGTGTCTATATAGTTCTTCTGCCCAAGGTTTAATAAGACACATGATCAAGAAAACTAATACTGCACTACACTTTCTATTACAATGTACTATGGGGACTCCCCTATAGCCTAGGAGCCTATCACCATTAGCGCCTGAGTTTGATCCCTGGCCAGGAAGCTGACCCACATAGGGCCTATCAGATCTCTCCTGAGTTGCCTGCTGCTCCCCTCAACAGTGGATTTCAGTAGCTCCACCTGTTCTGCTCCCCACTCTGTCTCTGGTGAATCTTCTTATCCCCTGCAGCTGTGGCCTCCATCCCAGTTCTTCTATGCAAAAAATACATACATAAATAAATAAATATAATAAAATGTATGATGGGTCTAAGTTATAAACAGACAAAAAGAAAAAAAAAAAAACCAGCAAGTTAAAAGCATAAAATAGAATATAAACTTGAAGAAGCCCCAAGTCTTGTATGATTGGCCCTACTGAAGGTGAACGTTCTGACATTTCAACAAAAGCTGTAGGCAATTTAATTTAAAATTAATCTTCTCTTATGGTTTGAAAATATATCTCTGGAGAATATCTAGGTCTTACTTTTTTCCTTTTCTTCATTAAAATATTTCTTATTCTTAATCTTAATTAATGTTTAGTGTGAGTGAACTAGAAGAATGTAAGAGGTTGTTCTGATCAAAGACATATTAGAAGTTTGGGCTCAGGCCCAAGAATGCACAAAAGACTTAGTTTACCTACTAAGTAATAGGTAACACATTCACTTCATTTAATGAGAACGAGCAAAATAAGCTCTCAGGAATATGAGTGCACAGACTTAGCAGCTGAATCAGAGATCAATGCAGGTGATTGATTTCACAATTACCTTAAAATTATCAACACTGTTTTCTTTGAACAAAAGTGATATTATTGTGAACCATAACTTTATGGAAAGTATAATTATTCCTTATTAAAAATAGTGGTTACCCTTTCTGGGGCTTTTCTTTTCAGCTTCTTTAATTTACTTTTACTTTTATTAAAGAGTACTTCTATAAATAGTAAATTTTCTTGGGCAAAAATTATACACTGAAATCTCTATATAGAAATATTAGTAATATTTTGTGACTGTAAAAACTTGGATTTCTTCGTTTATTTCATTTTTAAATAAGATGCATGAACACATGAGTGTATTTGCTTGTTTCTCTATGTCAGCATCTAGTACAGTCACTGGTACAAAATGTAAATCCAATGACCATAATCAAATGCAGTCCTGTATGCACAGTATTTGGAAATGTATAATGAGTCCTGTGCTCCAGTAGTTCATGATCTAGTAATAGTTGATTAATTAATGAAGCAATTCCATAATTGTTTAACAATAAACAATATAATAGGTAAACGCTAGACAAAGGATGTTGTATAGACTTTAGAAACACATAGTTAAAATTGCAGAATTGCAGAATTAAATAGACCAAATGTTGCAAGCATGTGGAAATGATTTATGCTCTGCATAAAGTGGTCCTGCTTGATCTTTTCTCTAAAAGTGATAATCCATTTCTACTAATTCATCTGGGTTTTCTTTTGGGCTCCCTAGTGACCAGTCAAAAACAATACATTTGTCCTGCTCTGTGACTGCAGGTTGCACTTAGCCCCAGAGCAATTTTCTCACAAATCAGTGTTGGTGCTTCATCACACTGTGGAAGTGAGAAGATGAAATAGCCCAAATTTATCATCTATTTTGAAATTGATACATCATGGGTGGTAGTGGCTAGTTCAGATTAAAAGGATGATGACATATCTCACATATATCCATCTATGATTTATTCTAAGATTCTTTAAAAATGTTATAAGTAATATATAAGCATTCAATGAACCTCATTTTGTATCAATGCTTTTGTTTATAAAAGTTAAGTATACTCTGAAAATGTCTTACAGCTTTCATAGTCTAAAATAAGAAAATCAGGGGCTGTTTGGCAAAACATTTTCTGCTTCCTAGATATAAGGACATAGCTAAGTTTCTTGTCTTTTTTTAAGATTTATTTTATTATGCATCCAAGAACTGGGGTGTAGACCAGAGGTGTGGGGGTGGTGGTGAGAGGATTCACTAGAGACAGAGATGGGAGCAGAACAGGCAGAGTGACTGAAGTACACTGCTCAGGGGAGCAGCAGGTGAGACAGGAGAGGTCTGCTGTGCCAAGTGGATTAGCTCCCTGGCTGGGCATCGAACTCAGGCCGCAGTGGCTGGCAATAGCTTGATAGCACTGAGACTTAACCCCTGCACCATCAGGGAGGCCCAAAGGACGTAGCTAAGTTTCGGCTTTAACTCATCATGAATTTTTCATGGAGTCTAGGTGACTGCACATATCCCTGTCCAAGATAGATAAATCAAATCACTGGTCATTTAGGATATAAGTACAAAGAGTAAATTGAGCAAATTTTTGTTTTTTTTTTCTTTTCATATTGCCAGTATGCCTTTGGGGGACTCCTTGGTGGCCTGGAGGTTAAGTCTCAGTGTTACTGCCCCTCTGGCCTGAGTTCGATCCCGGCCAGGGAGCTGACCCACATAGGGCACAGCAGACCTCTCCTGTCTCACTCCCTGCTCCCCTCAGCAGTGGATTTCAGTCGGTCTGCCTGTTCTGCACCCCAGTCTGTCTCTGGGGAATCCTCTCACCCTCTGTACCTTTAGCCTGCATCCCAGTTCTTCTATGCAAATGAATGAATGAATGAATGAATGAATGAACGAACTTCCTTTAATAAAAAGATGCCTTTGGAATTTTGGGTGACATGGCAGAAAAATGTTGTCACTTAATTCTCATTTTATTACATGTATCTTTGATAAACATTCTTTATGATATTAATCAATTTAAAAACTTTCTCGTCTTTAAACTGGATAGAAAAGTTGTAATGGGTGAAGATTTTAGTATGTGGTCTACATCTCAGTCACCAAGCATGTATATAATAATGCATGAATTCAAGGAGTTCAGTTTTGATTGCTGTAAAATGGGGCAAATACTACCTTTGTAGGTTTGTTGAGAAGATAATGCCAATGGTACTACATTAGTGCCTGGCAAAATATTTGAATATAAATGTTTATTTAAGTTCTCTGCAGTCAAGCAGTAGAAGAGGTCTTATGTATTTTCTAGCTCAAATGTCCATTAAAATATAGACCAGCATTCTCCTGAGATGTGTCCTCACTGCGTGAATGTCCTTAGGGAGGGGTTTCCCACCCTTAGAAAGTCTCTCTGCCATCTGGGGTCTGCGTTTGGGGTCACTGGGTACAATTCCACTCCCTTTGTTCTGAGACCATTCTTTTTTTTTTTAATTTTATTTTTATTTATTTATGCATACTAACACTGGGGTATAGGCCAGAGGTGCAGGGGGTGAGGGGATTCTCAACCAGAGACAGAATGGGGAGTAGAACAGCAGAACTACTAAAATACACTGCTGAGGGGAGCAGTAGGCGAGACAGGAGAAATCTCTGCACCATGTGGGTCAGCTCCCTGGCCAGGGATAGAGCTCAGGCCATAGTAATAGCGATAGCTTGATAGCGCTGAGACTTTAACCTCTGTGCCACCAAGGAGGCCCGTGGTCTGAGACCATTCTTCTGGCCAGATGCCAGAGACACCAAAGAGAGTTTGTCAAAAATACTGGCAAATATATTATTAGTGTAAAAATATGAATACTAATAAACAAAGTAAAACTATTGCAAAGGAGATCAATACAGAGTTAGTAGCTGGCCTTTGTTTTGAAATGTGCTCATTCAACCTATAAACCTCACCTTTTCGCTAAGTGAATTTGAGGCACCCAGTTCAATTTTGTAATGATTTCATGTGTGCTTTATGTAAATGAATAGTTCTGGAATAACTCACTATTAGATATTTTACTTTGATTAATTATCAAATTAAAATCCCATGACTTTATGTACAGGGCATCTAAAATATGCAAAAGACCAGTATAATTATGAATAACTATTTAGATTTCTGACCAATAAACCATCCTTATTTGAAGAATGAAAGTTATTATTCATTGCCTCCACTTACATTTTAACAGAGAAGGCATTGATACATTGGTTGTTAAGAGTCATGATTTCTGGTCATGATATAAATAGAATTTTTAAAATAAACTTACTTTAAAGGTAATTTTTTTGTGCAACTATTCAAGTTATTATGTATAATACTCCTTTGATTACTGATATGTAAGTAGATTCCAAGGAAATAATTTTACATACACACATCTGAAATGAGCTATCAGAAACTTACTAAGCTGTCACGTTCCAGATCACAGAATGACAGGTTTTCTCAAGCAAGGTCATATTCCTGTCGATCTGCCTATCCAAGGCTTGGAACAAATTTGAAATCATGTACACAAATACAGCAGAAAGTAAATGAGTAGGAATTAATTGTGACAAATGTTTCCAGAGATCAGAATTACACTTTGAAGGTACACCTTATGCAGCAATTTTTTTTTATTTTTGCTCAGAGTAAGACCATTTCAGGCAGTGCGGTAAGTCTTTGATTTGACCGTAATGTCTTTAATCAGGTTTGCGTTGTGTCTTGCAAACCCTAAGACTGATGAAAGTGTAAGTAGCATTTAGTAACATTCGATGGTGACAGAGCCAGTTGCGAAAACCTTTTAACAATGGGAGTGTCTAGGGGCCTCCCTGGTGGCGCAGCGGTTGAACGCCTTGCTGTGGAGCTGTCGGCAGCACACGATGCGAGTTCGACGCCCAGCTGAGGAGAATCCCACATGGCGCGGCAGACCTCTCCTGCCTCGCCCCCTGCTCCCCTCAGCAGTGTAGTTCTTATCTGCCTGTTCTGCTCCCCACTGTCTCTGTTGAACCTTCTCGCCGCCTCATGCCTCTGGCCTGTACCCAAGCTTGTATGTATAAATAAATAAATCTTAAAAAAAAAAAAAACAATGGGAGTGTCTAAATCCTGACAAAATATTACTCAACTTGGATTTTTGCAGATCCGGTACTGGGCCGCTCATGACAAGGAAGCAGCTGCGCACAGAGTTCAGGTCACCAGCCAAGAGTATTCAGCCAGGCTGGAGAACCTCCTGCCAGACACACAGTACTTTGTGGAAGTCAGAGCCTGCAACAGCGCAGGCTGCGGGCCTCCCAGCGACATGATTGAGACATTCACCAAGAAAGCCCGTGAGTCTCCCTGTTGCCACTTCAGCTTTGTCCAGAACTACCCACTGATTCAATCACTGTGCAGATTCATTTGAGAGAAATTCACTACCTCAGAGTCTGAACACAATCTGGCTTTTACTTATAGCACAAATACATCAGATTAAAAAAAATTGTTAATTATTATGAATGATGAGAAAATATGGAGAACATCTTTACATAGTGAATGTTCTGTTGTTGAAAAAATGACAGAACCTCCCATTGCAAAGAATTCTAGGGCCTCCCTGGTGGCCTCAAGATTAAGTCTCAGCACTGTCACCTCTGCAACCTGAGTTCAATCTCTGCCAGTGAGCTGACCCCTCCTGTCTCGCCCACAGCTCCTCTTAGTAGTGGATTTCAGTAGATCCGCCTGTTCTGCTCCCCACTCTGTCTCTGGGAAAACCCCTCACCCCCCTACATCTCTGGCCTATACCCCCAGTTCTGCTAAAAAAACAGACTTCCCCCCAATTTTTTTCCATTAGCATTAGCTAGTCGATTTGCATTCATTCTGTTACTATTTTACACACTGTTTGCACAGGATGTGCCAACAACATGAAAATTAAGGCTGCTTATTTTTCTGTGCTTTGCTGGATAACCTTCATCACTGCATAATGAAAATGCAAGTTAGATTATCCTGTGTTTACTCTCTTATTATTACAAGTTCTTATTGTTCATAAGAACACTCGCCCGCCTCAGATCTCCTGGTCAGTCTCATCTCTCTGATTTCACATGGGTGTCTCCTTGAACCCAAGTTAAGTATAGAGTGAGGGATAGTTTATATTTAGAACTCTAGGGAGTGTCACAAGAATTTGAAGACGCAATTACCATTAGGTCTGAAAATTTGTTAAAGTCCTTTGTGTCTAAAGAAACTCCTGAGGTGTCAACAGAACACCACCATAACGGCCAGATTTTGATGTCAGATATAGGGTTCAGATTTGTTTTTGCTCCATACTCTGCTTTCTCCATCTGTCACTGTAGACAAAGAACCTCATCTTTTTAACCTCAGTTTTTTAATTTGTAAAAGGAGCATTCTTTGCTTTGTTCTTTTTTCTATTTATTCATTCATCAAATGTATGTTTTGTGCCCAACACTGCTCTAGGAATTAGGATATGGAAGAAATCATGTCAGATCCAGGGGAGAAAAACTCTTACAAATAAATATATATTATAATATCAGAAAGACCTCTTTGAGAAGATCCCATTTGAGCTGGAATATGATATGAACCCACTATATGACAGTTGGTTGGGACGGGATTGTTTCAGGCAAAGAAAGTAACAAATGTAAAAGTTTAAAGTAGAAAGAATATATTTTAAGTGCAAAAGGAATTGTGAGATTAGGAGTCGGAATTGTGTTGAGTGGAAATATGAAGGACCTTGTAGTTGTAGGTCATTATAAAGAGTTTAATTTCTTTGGAAGATTTTAAGGCAAGTGGATAGCTCATTTGTTTGTTTGTTTGTTTTTAAATTGCTCTAAATTCTGCATGGCCAATGGATAGATGAACAGTGAAAGAAGAGGGGACAATTAGGAGGTAATTTAAGTAGGAGAGCAGAAGTGTTGATGGTCAGCACTAAGTAATAACAGAGAGAGAAGTGGAAATTTTTCTATAGGCAGAACTGACAACTTGTTGCTAATTTGGATGTTGGCAATGAATGAAATGAGAGACTGAATACTAGAAGTTTCTCAAGTCAAAATCTAGATGACAGTTCGGTTTTGCCATTTGTTAAAGGTAAGAAAGACTCAGAGATAGATTTGTAGTACATAATAAATGTTTTGTCTTGATTATGTTATACTTAAGAAGCTTTTACACATCGAAGTAGACATAGCAGTTGCACACTTAGATGCAGGTATTCAGAGAATTAGACCCTGAGGTAGAATTTGAATTCTTAAATTCAAACTCAGTGAGCTTACAGGAGCTCACTGTAAATATTTAGGGAAGATTTGTGAGAGGAGATGGGTTCTGAGGATCAAGTCCTAAGTCTTTCCAACACTTAGAAAGTGGGCAGAGGCCATGGAGCCACCAACAATGATTAATAAGAAGGAATCCCCTGAGAGGTAGGAAGGGAACCCAGTGACCTAAAGATCTTGAATTTAAGAAAAGAACAAGATTCTAGAAGGAATTAGAAGGTCAATTCTGTGGAATGCTGGAAAGGTGTTAAGTTTGATGGAATAAAAGAGAGACATTAGATTTGACCAAGTGGCACTGATTGATGGTCTTAAAAACAGCAGTTTTGCAAAGACTGGTGGAAAAAGAAACCCAAGTGGAAGGTCATGAAAAGGGAATCAAAAGGAGCTATATCCCCCCCACAGGGTGCATTAAAAGAACCAGTTTTGTAGAGTACCTAAGAGAGTGCCTGCATTCCTCAGCATTTGTGTCAAGTTTTTGCATCATCATCAACACTGTTATTCCTGTGGTGATGTAGTTTGCAGACTCAAGTAGGATGCTGTGACTGCGGTCGCATGTTTTTTTTTTCTGCAGCTCCAAGCCAGCCACCGAGGATCATCAGCTCTATACGGTCCGGTTCACACTACATTATCACCTGGGATCATGTGGTTGCCCTATCAAATGAATCTACCGTCACAGGATATAAGGTACAGAAAGATGACTAGATTATTCTCCACACAAGGTTCATCCTTACAAGGAGTGATTCATGTTCTGACTTTCTGCTATTTTGGCACGTCTTTTCACTTCTTTATTTTGACTATATAGCAGAATCAGATGGCAGGGACTCATGATAAATTTTGAAATGAAAAAAAAAGCTTCAGTGAATTCTAGAAAAATGTTATGTCAAGTGAGTAAGAAAAAATTGCTTTAAAGAATAGAATATATATATATATATATATATATATATATTTTTTTTTTTGCATAGAAGAACTGAGTTTAGGCCAGTGGTGTGGGGGTGAGAAGATTCACCAGAGACAGAGTGGGGAGCAGACCAGGCAGATTGACTAAAATATACTGTTGAGGGGAGCAAGGAGTGAGACAGGAGAGGTCTACAGCACTCTATGTGGGTTAGCTTCCTGACCAGGGCTGGAACTTAGGTCAAAGCAGTGATAGCACTGAGATTTAACCCCTAGGACACCAGGGAAGCCCCGTCAATTCTTGTTAGAATAATTAGTGCCCAAAGAGGAGAGATGGAAAAAACCGGTATTTGTTTGGCAATGATTGTTGTAGTGTTGCTCATTCTGGCAAATTCTTTAATATATTAAGTTACCTTGCATAAATAAATAAAAATTTAAAAAAAGATTATTTACATACATTGTATCACACACTCGTACTTATCTTTGGAGACCAAATATTAGGAATCTGTATTCCTAGTACTTTGGGTTTTTTTTCCAATTTGTTTTATTGTACGTCACAGATATACTTTTTTTTTTTTTCAATTGGAAACCTGCATCACCAGTATTTTTTTTCTAACAGCTTGTGTTCACATGGAGTCTCTCTCACATTTTGGTAATTATCTCAATATTTCAAAGTTTTCCGTTATTACTATTTGTTGTGATCAGTGAGCCCTGATGTTACCATGGTAATGACAGTAGTATGATGCTCTTGGTAACAAAAGACAACTAACTTAATAAAAGTAAGGTCTACTCTGTTCCACCAACCTGACGTCCCACCACCTCTTTCTCTTTCCTTGACTCTTTCTACTCCTTGAGACACACAATGTGAAGATTAAACCTATTAATTACCCTACAATGGATTCCAAGTTCTCATTTAAAGAGCTGCTTATCTCCCACTTTAACCTAAAAGCTAGAAATGATGAGGTTTTGTGAAGAGGAGAGTGCAAAGCTGAAACAGACTGCAAGCTGGACTTCTTGAGCCAAATACTTAGGCACATTGTGTAAGCAAAATAAATAAATAAATAAAATTTCTTGAAAGAAATTAAAAATGCTCCTCCAGTAAACACGTGAATGGAAAGAAAGCAAAATGGTTTTACTGCTGATGTGGAGAAAGTTTTGATGGTCTGGATGGAAAATCAAACCAGCCACAACTTTTCCTTAAGCGAATATCTAATCTAGAGCAAGGTGCTGACTTTCTTTAATTCTATTAAGGCTAAGAGAAGTGAGGAAACTACAGGAGAAAAGTTGGAAACTAGCAGAGGTGTTCTCCTGGAGGTTAAGGAAAGAAGACATCTTTATAACCCTAAAGTGCAGGGTGAAGCAGCAAGCACTGATGTAGAAGCTACAGCGACTTATCCAGAAGATCTATTTAAGACCACTGATGAAGGGGGGTGTGCTAGACAGCAGATTTTCTCTGTAAGAGAAGCCATCACATAGGTCTTCCAGAGCTACAGAGAAGAGGTCAGCTCCTGCATTCAAAGCTTTTAAAGGAGAGGTTGACTCTCCTGCGGGCTAATGTAGGCGGTGATTTTAAAGTGACGCCAATGCTCAGTTGCCATTTTGAAAATCCTAGGACCCTTCACTGTGGTACTAAATCTGTTCTATCAATGCTTGTATTCTGTAAGGGTTCGACAAAATCTGGATGACAGTGCATCTATTTCCAACAGATTTACTGAATATTTTCAGCCGACTATTGAGATCTACCACTCAGGAAAAAAAAAAGATTCATTTCAAAATATCACTGCTCAATGATAATATATCTGATCATCCGAGGACTTATTATTTGAGAAGTACCTTTCTTGAGGAACCAGCTGCCCTAGAGAGTGATTCTGCCAATGGATCTGGGCAAAGTAAATTGAAAACTTCTGGAAAGGATTCCCTACTCTAGATGCTATTAAGAATATTTATGATTTTGTAGGAGGGGGTCAAAAATAGCAACATTAACAGGAATTTAGAGAAGTGACTTTAACCCTCATGGAGGGCCTTGGGGGGTTCAAGACTTCAGTATGACAAGGGACTATGGCGATGGTGCATGGGTGAATTGGTGGTGGGAACTTTATGAGGACTATACCTGAGTGGAGAAAGCACATATTGTACAAAAATGAACAATAATGTAAAATATATATAAATAAATAAATTTTAAAGAGAGAGAGAGAGAAAAGATTTCAGTATGAAAGTAAGTGCAGATCTGGTGGAAATAGCAAGAGAACTGTAAGTAAAATGGGAGCCTGGAGATGTGATAACTGCAGCAATGTTATGATAAAGCTTTAGCGGATGAGGTGTTGCTTATTATGAATGAGCAAAGACATGGGTTTCTTGTGAGGGAATTCATTCCTTGTGAGGATGCCATGAACATCATTGAAATGACAACAAAAGGTTTAGAATGTAACATAAGCTTGGTTGATAAAGCAGTGGCACATTGTGAATCCAATTTTGAAAGAAGATCTGCTGTGTGTATACCCACAGCTATCAAACAGCATCCGAGGCTACAGAGGACTCTTTCATGAAAGGAAAAGACAAACAATGAGACAGGCTTCCTTCTTGATTTATCTGGAAATTGCCAAACATTCAGCAACCACCACCCCCTCAGTCAGCTCTCATCAATGTGGAGGCAAAGCCCTCCACCAGCAAAAATGGAGGACTATTGAAGGCTAAGCATTGTTAGCAATAAAGCATTTTTAAGTTAAGGTGGCTACATTGTTCTTTTTTTTTTTTTTGATATGTTATTGCACTGAACAACCAATCTGTGTGTGTGTGTGTGTTATGTGTGTGTGTGACTTTTTATCGTGGTACTCTTGTTACGGTGAGAGTCTAGAACCGAATCTACACTATTTCCAAGGTATACCTATACTGTGAGGAGACATTTTTAATTTTGAGGTAATTTCTTATGGTACTTCAATATATTGAAAGAACCTTTATTTTAGACATTTTTCATAAAAAGATATTCTTTCTTTTTAGGTCACGCCCCACCACCAATTAAAATTGTTAAGGCACATTTTCTTGGATCACTCTAAAATAATGGGAGAAAATAATTCTTGTGAATTCAATATCAAATGAATTTCTGTACTTTTATTAAATGTAGCTTCCTAGAGTATTTTTATTAATGAAAGTTTAGTCATTTTTATTCTGGCATTAGCATTGGGGCATTTCATGTTGTTTCATGATTATCACTTTACTAAGTCTACATATCTCGGGACTTTTTAAGGTACTTTATCGGCCCGATGGTCAGCACGATGGCAAGTTGTTCTCCACTCACAAACACTCCATAGAAGTCCCAATCCCCAGGGACGGAGAGTATGTTGTAGAGGTTCGTGCACACAGTGATGGCGGAGATGGAGTAGTGTCTCAAGTCAAAATTTCAGGTAAGCCAGTTATCTAAGACATATTTCAATGAAGCACTTGAACACTGCTAGTCCATGTGGATTCTCAAGAATAAAGACAGGACTGATATTCACACCAATATCAATTTCCCTAAGTAAATTTGAAAGGTCACAGATACACAGAAATTGATATTCCTTCCCTTATGAGCCACAAATGTAAATTTGCATTCTATCGTGTGCTCATTCATTATCTGGATGTCAAAGCACAATGAAAACATGATAATGCAATAAAAAGGATTCATAATATTAGACACTAGTTAATAGTATCCAGTCTTCTCTTATATCAAAAGGAAATTCACTGGACTACTGTTAAACTCTATTAACCTACTTTTCCTGAGTCTGTACATAAATATACTAAAAAATTGGAAAAGCAGCTAATAGCACCTTCCTTTGCAAAGTACCTCCCTTTTTGTCTTTCTTTCATTACTTTTCTGCAAACGCTGTTACTTCCCATTGCGTGGGTTAATTCGAAATAGGTGTTTGATGCAGCAATTTCCTCCTTTTTTTAAATTGTGGCATTCTATTAATTTGTTTCAGTTTTGATACTTTTTCTCACCCTGCATACCATAGTTTAATTATACTGAATTAAAACTGAAGTTGAAAATTTTATGAGAGACTGAAAAAAAGATAGAAGGTCAAAGATGGGGATAATTGGTTTAGAAGAAAATTTAGTGATTTACAGCTACATAGATGTTATACATTAAACCTAAAAAAATTATTTAACGCAGTGTCAGTGTATTTAGTAACTTATATACCTGTTTTTACCTATGTTTTAGAAACTACAAACATACTCTTGTTTTCATGAAATATATCATGATGTATTTTTTTGAAAAATTAAAATGCCAGGGGTAGAATATTGAAAATTTGTTTCTATTTTGTATAAGCATTATTATGTTTTTTTAAGAAAATTCAGGAATTACAAAAATCTGAAAAGAAGTAATGTGTAAACTTTCGAACATTAAAATGGCAGCTATTGATGTTCAGTGGAATTTGCTTTTGGCTACTTTATAAATTTACATAATTTCATGTTTTAATGTCTATTGACTGGATGTTATATCTTACTTTTGGCAATCATGGTGCATAAGCAGTCCCATGTCATTAGTTTTTTATAATTTTCATTAAAATTAAACTTCTGAAAGGTATCTAAACTCATTGTAGCTTTCTAATCATAATGATACTACATTGGATACATTTTCATTTATTTTTTAAAGATTTATTGATTTATGCATAGAAGAACTTGGGTTGTAGGCCAGAGGTGCAGGCAGTGAAAGATTCCCCAGAGATAGAGTGGGGAGCAGAACAGGTGAATCTACTGAAGTACACTGCTGAGGGGAGCAGTGGGTGAGGCAGAAGAGGTCTGCTGCGCCATGTGGGAAGTTCCCTGGCTGGGCATCCAACTCATGCGGCTGCCGATAGCTTCATAGGCTTGGACTTAACCCATTTCACTACCAGGGAGGCCTGAATACATTTTTAAAAATTAACCATTCTTCAGACTAAATCAATGAGCATTTTACTTTTGCACTGCCAAATTTCTTTAAAATATTTTTGCCACTGCACTGCTCCAACAATATTGTTTTTCTTCTTAGTCATTGTTAATTTGGTAAGAGAAATTTATTTTTGAAACTTTATCTTCAAATTTGAATTTAAGTTAACCTCAGATATTATTTTGGAGTATTTTCTAAATTCTGAACTTTGGTGACTGACACCTCCAATAATTTTGCATTCAAACTTGTCCAACAACCATGCAAAGCTGTGTGGGGGACCCTCAAATTACTCTAAATGGAACACCCAAATGACCTAGCAGTTCCACTCCTAGGAATCTACCCAAAAAAAAAAAAAATAATCCAAAAGGAAAACTGCATTCACATATTCATTGCAGCACTATTTACAATAGCTAAGATATAGAAATAACCTAAATGTCCAAAAACAGATGACTGGATCAAAATGATATGGTCTATATATGCAACGGGCTACTACTCAGCAATCAAAAAAGATAAATGCATGCAATTCGAAACAGGAATGGAGCTGGAAGGCATTATGCTCAGTGAAATAAATCAGAAGGAAAAAGAAAAATACCAGATGGTTGCAGTTATAGGAGGTATATGGGAAACCAAACAAGGGGTAGGGAAAGGAAAAAAAAGAAAAACTAGCAGGCAAACTATAAATCAGAGACATACAGTAAGGGAGGGGGTCAGGGAGAGGGATCAAAACAGGGGAGGGAAGAGCACAAGGGACTATGGTGATGGTTCACGGTGGCTTGGTGGTGAGAATTTTATGGGGATTACACCTGAGAGGAGAAATCAAGCACTGTACAAAAATGGACAATGATGTAAATTATATATATATATATATATATATAATTTACATCATATATATTAATTATAATATATATAATTAAAATATAATAAACTGGTAATAGTAAGTTAAAAAAAATAGTTGTACATTGAATGTGGTTGTCTCACATCAGACATTATTTGGGGGGCAGGAAAGTGCCAAACGGTGGTGTAGTTGATTTTGAACACTGTCCAGAGGTCAGCAGGAGCCATCTATTATTCTCTTTGTTTCCTTACCTTTCATTCCTTCCTAATTTGAAGCAGAACATGTTTCATGGGGATTACATTCAGAATCTTGTAGCTGAGAGGCTATGGCAGTGACGGTAACATCAGTGTAGCTACAACCATACTTTAACTGATCGTTGGGGGTGGAGGAAAAGCCCAGGCTCATAGAGTTTACCAGTTTCTACGTTGTAAATATTTTCATCATGTTGGATTTCAAGGATCCCATGTGGTGTCCATGAATGTGGAGTTGGAAAGCAATGCTCAGAAGGCACCACTGTCTGGGATTGTCACCAACAGATGCAACAGGCGTAGCTCAGAGCATCGACACAATTCAAGTATCATGAAATACTTAGGGAGTGATGAGTGTTGAATATTTGCTTCACTCATGCTTTAAAATTTCATAAGCTCATACATAATTTCAATTTTATTGTAAAAAGTGTTACGAACAACTTGCTCATCAATTTCCTGAAAATTTAGCAGTTTTCTCTGGGGAGGAGGAGTGACTAAGCTGCAGCCCAGTTATGCTCTGAGCTTGTGGTGTGAATAGTTCATGCAAAAAGGATGCAGCGAGTGCTGTTTCAGAAACCTCAAACAGACTCAGGATAGTGTTTTTTTTTTTTTTTTTTTTGTGTGTGTGTGTGTGTGTGTGTGTCTACTAGTAGGAAGCAATACTAATGAATCATTTGTGTTATTTATCTCTTAGTCAAAACATAGCTGTCTAAAGAAACCAAAGGAACAAGAGAATTAACATTAGAAATTGTCAGATGTTTAGTGAATATTCTTGAACCATTCTAGATTTTTTTTTTTACTCAATTTGGAATTATTCAAAAAGTCACTTAGAATATTTGTAATGAGAAAAGCATATAATCAAAAATGGAAACTATGTATTCTTTTAAATTTCAAAATACTTTCCTTTGTTTCAGTTTTCAAGTGTAACATATGTAGCTAGTAATGTAATAAATTGCTAGGTTTTAATGTTTATGTGCATTGTTCTTTTCATTCATTCATTCAACAAATATACTTCAAATATCTATACCAAAGCCATCAACAGTTTACATACTTAAAATGTGCTACCAATTTCCCCCATATCCCTGGAGTCCATACTAGCCACTGGCCCTGCTATAAGGCTGATAATTCTTTTGGCATCTGGCTTTGGCTCCCTACAGTCCATTTGCTCTAAGCCAGCCAGAGGAATCTTTTCAAAAATAAATCAAATCAAATAGCCCTACATCATAGACAGTATTGTAAACCAATGCTATCTCAATAGAAAATGATTTAAAAATTAAATCATATAACGTTCCTCTTAAAGGACAAATCATGGAATAAAATCTAAATATCTTACCATCGCCTGCAGTGCCCCATATAAGCAGCCCTGCCCAAGTCTCTTAACTAAGTGATTTTTCTCTTGCTCCATTGAGCTTTCTCTTCTCAAACATACCAACATGACCTCTATCTTGAAGCTCCACTTGTTCTTGCCACTGCCTGGAATTCTCTAGCCCTTGGCTTTGCAGGCTCATTTTTGACGTTTTTGTTTCTGCTCAGATGGTACTGCCTCAAAAATTGTATATAGTCACCAATTTTAAACATCCCCTACTCAAATTCTTTGTCATATTACATCCCTTGTATTTTCTTCACATTATCTCTATGTATATAAGTTATCTTATTAATTAATTTATGATGTTTATTGTCCATGTTTTTCCTTTCTTGACTATACGCTCATGGGAACAAGCCCTTTTCTGCCTCGTTCAACTTCTAAATGCCCAGAACCTGAAGGATGTATGTGGCACATTATAAGGTTACAACAGATAATAGTTCAAACAGCTAATGATTTCTGAATAGAGTAAAATTTAGTTACAAGAATATTTAGGGCATTTTAAGCTGTATTTGAGAAGTCTAGAAGGTTGATACTTGTCCCCATTTTGGCACATGATTTGTATTAAGCCATGTGCTAATGCATAATTGTGTGTGTGTGTGTGTGTGTGTGTGTGTGTGTGTGTGTTTAGAAGAACTTGGTTGTAGGCCAGAGGTGTGGGGTGAGAGGATTCACCAGAGAGAGGGTGGGGAGCAGAGCAGGTGGATTGACTGAAATCCACTGCTAAGGGTTGCAGCGGGCAAGACAGGAGAGGTCTGTTGTGGACTATGTGGGTCAGCTCCCTGGCCAGGGATCGAACTCAGGCCATGGCAGTGATAGTGCTGAGATTTAACCCTTAGGCCACCAGGGAGAACCATGAAAATTTTGATTCTTACCAAGATTGAGACTTTGTATTAGAGATATTCAATACAATCTCTGTAACTCCACTTCTCTTTGACCTGAAAGCTGCTATCTCCTGCCTTACTAAATTGTTGCTAATCAGATGTTGGCAGTTTGCATGGAGGCAAATGCAACACCTCAGATATTTCATCACAAACATACCGTCTCTGAAAAGTTCTATATAGTCTTTTAAAATTTATTTTTAATATGTTTATTGATGTAACATTGGTTTACAACATTTTATGTATTTAGGGATACAGGGTCACACCTCTACAATGTATCACACTAGTCCACTACCAAAGTCCCAGTACTCCCCCACTTTAGCCCTCTGGGACCCCTGTCCCATTGGCTCCGACTCCTGCTCCACCACCCACCTTCTGATAGCCTCAGTTCTGCAGCCAAATTTCAAGGGTTAATTTTGTTCAATCTTTCGCTTTGTTTCTTTGTGAATATAAGTGAAATCATTTGGTATTTGTCTTTCTCCTGCAGATTTATTTTGTTTAGAATCCCCGTCAGTTCCATGCATATTGTTGCAAATAGTGAGATTTCATCTTTTCTTACGACTGAGTAGTATTCCACTTTGTATATGACCACATCTTCATCTCATCATCTGCAGATAGGCACATGAGCTGTTTCCATACCCTGGCTATTGTAAACAGTGCTGCAGTGAACATAGGAGTGCATTATCCCTTCAAATTTATTTTTGTATTCTCTGGATAGATATCTAGGAGAGGGATTGCTGGATCATATGGTTGATCCATTTTTTTTTAAATTTTGAGAAACTTCCAAACTGTTTTCCATAGAGGTTGGATCAGTCTTCATTCCTACCCATAGCATATGAGCCTTCAATTTTCTCCACACCCTCACCAAAATTTGGTGTTTCTGCTTGTTGTCTTCGTATTTATTAAAATTTATTTTTTAAACATCCTCGTTTATTTTTTCACTATATGTTTCTCCCCTCAGATGTAGTCACCATAGTTTTCCTGCAACCAAAGCGCCCATAGTCCTCCATTATATTCCACCATTCTCTCCTACCTGTCCTGTTTTCTACTCGCTCCCTATCCCTCCCGGTGCCCCTCCCCTCTTGAATGTCTGAAGTCTAAGCTCTGCTTTCAGGATGGGTCTTACAGTTTATTGATCCTTTGTTTTGTTTCTCTAGATTCCACATATAAGTGAAATTATACCATATTTTTTTCCTTCTAACTCACTTCATTTAGAATAATCTTTTCCAGGGGCCTCCCAGTAGTGCAATGGGTTAAGCACAGCACTATGAAGCTATCCAGAGCCACTGCAGCACGAGTTCGATCCCCAGCCAGGGAGCTTCCTACATGGCACAGCAGACCTCTCCTGCCTCACCTGCTGCTCCCCTCAGCAGCGTACTTCAGGCGATCTGCCTGTTCCCCACTCTGTCTCTGGCGATCCCTCTCACCACTCCACACCTCTGGCCTACCCCCCAGCTTGTATGCATAAATAAATAAATCTTTAACAAAAAAAGAATATTTTTTCCAGCTCCATCCATGTCATCAACAATGGCATAAATTTATCTTTTGATGACTGAGTAGTGTATATATTGTGTATATATCGCACTTGAAACCATAAAATATATAGAGGAAAACAGGGAAAACATTTGTGTGTACTCATCTCCAGCAGCAAGGAAAACAAAGGTGAAAATAAACAACTGGGACTATATCAAACCAAAAAACTGGACAATGAGAGACATCCTAATGAATGGTAGAAAATACTGCATATATAGTATGTTTAAAATCTCTTATTTTCTTTAAAGATTTATTTATTTATGCATACAAGAACTGGGTGTAGGCCAGAGGTGTAGGGTGGTGAGAGTATTCACCAGACACAGAATGGGGAGCAGAACAGGACCATCTACTGAAGTACACTGCTGAGGGGAGCAGCGAGCGAGTCAGGAGAGGTCTGCTGCACCATATGGGAAGCTCCCTGGCTGGGGAGCAAACTCGTGCTGTAGTGGCTGTGGATAGCTTCATGATGCTGAGACTCAACCAGCTGCACCACCAGGGAGAACCCAAGTCTCTTTTTTTTTGAACATCAGTGTGAACAAAATTAAAAAGATAGTGCCAGTAGATACAATATTTTGAATTTAAATATCAATAAGTTCATTTGGTTAATTACCTATTCCCAATAAATGTTAGAATGTAGGTTAATTAGTATCTTTGGTTAGAAATATCTGCAGAGAAGTATGTATTTCATTATTTGTGAATGTGCTTGTTTGAGCATTTACCTTTCTTTTTAGCTTGAAACAGATTGCAGATAGCTTAGTCAAATAAGAAGAGCTTAAAGAACATTTTAGACTCTGAATTTCTTCTTAAGGCAAAGGAGCCATTTGAAACTTGCAAGATGGGAGTAACATGATCAGATATTACTTGAAAAATCACTTTGATGATTTATGAAATATATATATAGTAGGACTACAATGTAAGAGGTTTAATTACAAGATTATTTCCATAGAATGATTGAAAGATGATGATGGTCTTGACTGGAAAAAGGACTGTGGTGGAGCCTAGGGTAGATTTGAAAAGAGCAAGGCATTTTTTCCCGTTTGATTTAAAGTTGCTGTATATTCATTTTTGACTTTATGTCTTCTAATAAATCTGTAATTTATCCTGATTTTACCACAGATGATGTAATCTAAACATTTAACTGACTATTTTTGGTAACTCCAACCTATTAAGTTAAACTATATAACCAAAGCCACTGACTGAAAAACTGATGAAAAACACATTTTGTTTTTTCATTTTGTCTTCTGCCCAGTCTCAGAAGAAGGGCTTGGAAACCATGCTCTAGGTGGAACCTTTAGATGTTTAGCTACATGACTCACTCCTCCCCTCTCCAGTTTCTAAGTAGGTAGGGGAGGATAAAAGGAGAAAGAGGATTGTTAACATGTTTGAATTTCATTTGTACATTATTAGATTTAAATGTATATTATTGACATCATCGCTATTAAAATGTCTCTTTTGTAACCATTTTCAAAAATGAAAATTATTTTGAGATTCTTATTATTCCCTATAACTCTCTCTTATATTCCCTTATCCCTTGCTCTCTCCCGTCCCCTCTTAATATCAGAGCCCTCTGCTTTTATTAATCCCTGCTAGTTTTTGTAAGTATTATACATTCTAAAATTGTCCATTATGTAAAGTTCACTTTTTGTTTTTGGCATTCTATATTGCTTTAGTGAGATTACATAGAACTCTCTCTATTTTCCTGAAAATACCTGCATTTCTAATCTTATGACTGAATAATATGCTATACTGTGGATATACCATATCTTATTCACCCAATCATCTGGTGATGCACATTTAAGCAACTTCCATGCCCTCGTTATTGTAAATTGTGCTGCAATAAACACTGAAGGACATCAAGTTTTTTGAGTTGATAATTTGATATTCTTTTGAAAGATACCCAAGAATTGGATTGCTGAGACCTATGGCATTTCCATTTTAGATTTTTAAGATTAGAATGTACCAGTTTGCATTCCCACCAACAGTATAATAGCATTTCTATTTCTTTGCACCCTCTAGAGCACTTGATGCTAGGCGTTCTTTAATATGTGCCATGACATGGGTGTGAGGTGGTATCTCATTGTGGTTTTTATTCAAATCTCTCATTGGAAATGATGATGTCAATTTTTCCATGTACCTTTGGCCTTTTGCATATAGTTTTGGTGATTTGTCTGTTTAGATTGGCTGCCTATTTATTAATTCGGCTGTTTATATCCCTATTGTTGAATTATATATATTATTAAATATATCTTGTATATTAACCCCAGGTCTGTTATATATTCTGTGAATGTTTTATCTCATTCAGTAGGATGTCTTTTTTTTTACTTTTATTTTATTTATGTATTTCTTATTTAAATATATATATATATATTATAATTATTCATTTTTGTACAATGCATGCTTTCTCCTCTCAGGTATAGTCCCCATAAAATTCCCACCACCAAGCTACCTGTGAACCATTATCATAGTCCCTCGTGTTTTTCCTTCCCCTGTTTTGATTTCCTTCCCTCCCCCTCCCCTGCAGACTGTCTCTGATTTATAGTTGCCTGTTAATATTTTTTATTTATTTTTTCCTGATCCCTTATTTGGGTCCCCAATATTCCTCCTATAAGTGAAACCATTCGATATCTTTTCTTTTTCTTTCTGGCTTAGTTCACTGAGCATCACCCCTCCCAGCTCCATCCATGTTGCCGTGAATGGCATAAGGGACTGATCACAGAGACCTATGAAGCGCTTATACCACTCAACAAAAACAAAGGGTGTCTTTTTAAATCTTCTTATAGATTTATTGTTATGTAAAACCTTTTAATTTGAGTTGATCCTAATTGTTTATTTCTTATTTTATTTCCCTTCCATAGAAGTCAAGTCTCCAAAAAAATCTTTATCATTGATGTCATCATATCACCAGTGTTTTCTTCTATATATTTTATTGTTGCCGTTCTTATATCTAAATCTTTTTAATCTATTCGGAATTCATTTTTATTTATTTTTTAAATATTTATTTTTATTTATGTGTATAAGAACTGGGGTGCAGGCCAGAGGTGCGGGGGGCAGGGCAGGGCGAGCAGATTCACCAGAGACAGAGTGGGAAGCAGAACAGGTGGATCCACTAAAATATGCTGCTGAGGGGAGCAGCAGTCTAGACAGGAGAGGTCTGCTGCACCTTGTGGGTCTGCTCCCTGGTTGGGGATCTAACTCAGGCTGCAGTGGCTGCCCATAACTTGATAGCACTGAGACTTAACCCCTGCACACCAGGGAGGCCCCCTGGAATTCATTTTTATATAGGGAGTTAGAGATGACCCATCTTAATTTCTGTTACATATGACTTTTCAATTTTTTAAACACAATTTATTAAAGAGATTCTCCTTTTCCCATTATATGATCATGGCTATTTTACTATATATTAGATACTGATATATACATGGATTTATTTCTGGGCTTTCAATTCTGTTCCAATGATCCATGTATTTATTTTTGTGCTAATACATATTGTTTTTAATACTGTTGCTTTTGGTTGTATTTGAAATTAATTAATGTGATGTCTACATTGTTTACATTTCCTGTTATTCCTCAAGATTCAAGATTATGAATTTTTTTGCCATATAATTGTTCATCCTAATCTCTTAAGATCATTTGTATTTCTGTGCTATTGTGATAATTTCTGCTTTTTCACTTACGATTCTGTTTATTAATGTTTTCGTTCTTTGTTGGTCTAACTGGAAATTTGTGTATTTTGTTTATCTTTTCAAAGCACTAACTGTTAGTTTCATTTGTCTTTGTGTGTGTGTGTATGTGTGTGTTAATGTCTATTTCACTTGTTTCTATTATTGTTTTACATTTCCTTTCTTCTACTAACTTTGGGCATTATTTGTTCCTCTTTTCAAGTTGCTTTAGGTATGGTATTAGATGCTTATTTGGGATTTGTCTTGATTCTTAACGTAGGCCTGTATTATAGTTATCTTCCCTTTTAAGACCAATTTTGCTGTATCCCATAGATTCTATTTAATAGCTTGACTCTTCATTTTTGTGGGTCACAAGTTATTTTTAATTTATTTGAATTTCTTTTAATCCAATAATAAGTAAGCAGTCTATAGTTTAGTTTCCATGTATTTATAGCTTTTTCCTGTTTTGTTTTGTTTTTTTAAGTTGATTTCTAGATATGACATTATGGTCAGAGAGAACTCATATTATTTCAGTCTTTGTAGTTTTGATGCCAATTGACTTGTTTTCTGAAACAGAGTTGATTCTTGAAAATTTCTATGTGTGCTTGACAAAAATTTGTATGCAGTAGTTTTTTGGATGGATTTTTATGGAGTTACCTGTTAATCCTATTTGGTCCAGCTCCTTATTTAAGGCTATTGTTTATATATTTATTCTTTTTCTCATTGATGTGTCTACAGGTGTAAGTGGTGTATTAAAAACCACTAGCATTATTGTGTTGTCAATATTTCTTTTTAGTTTTGTTAGCTATCATCTTATATACCTTGGTACTATCGATGCATCATTTGATGTATACATCTTTAGGAATGTTCTTTCTTCTTGTTGTATTAGACCTTTAATCACAATGTCAATGTCCTCTACCTTATTAACTTTTTAAGCCGGGAGTCTGTCTGATGTAAATGTAGCTTTTCCTGACACTTTCTGATTACCATTTTCTTGTAGGATTGTCATCCATCCTTTAAATTTAAGTGTCTTTGTTTTTGCTGGTAAGGTGGACTTTCTTTAAACTACAGAACACTGGACTTTGTTTGGAAATCTTTTCAATCACACTGTATCTTTTGGTGAAATCAGGACATTTACATTCATGGTGATTATGAGATAAAATGCTTATTGCCAATTTTAGTTCCTTCAGTAATTACCTCTCCATATTCTACTCTTTTAGCATAACTTTCTGAATTTAGAATGCAGCATCAAATGCAGCTCTTGAGAGAGGGAATTTCTCATAAATTTCAGAATTGTAGAATATCTAACATAAAATCCAAAACAAAAAAAATTGCAAGTTTCTTATTACAGTAGTGATTTTAACTATTTAACATTTCTCCCTACCTCCTTAAATATTCTTGAAAATATTCTTCAAAAAGAGTATTCTTCAAAAAAAAATGCAGTGTCATATATAGATGTAGATATTTTAAGCATAAACCCGTGTTTACTGACCTGGCATCAGAGTTCTCACAAATTAATTTAACAAACTCTTAGCAACTTGTTCAATGTAGTAAATCCTTGTTTTAATCTCATGATCCACATTGTAAATATCCTTTATTTTTTTAATTATAAAAAAATCCTGCTAAATTTTCTTCTTTTGAAGCGAACTTTCTATCCTTCCTGTAACTTTTCTTTAGCTTCCTAGAACTCTTATTGTGTGTTTCCATGAAGTTATTCATGGCCATGGTCTAGTTTCTTCTTCTTTCTTTTCTTAGATCTATACTCTTCCTTACCTGGTTGTTTAACTTTGAATATTAAACAGATCTTTTTCTCTCTGCCTTTTTGCAATAAACTCTCCATTTTTCACACAGATGTTCACAACTCTCTTAAAGAAAGTTATCGTATTCCCGGATAAATAGTGTATTTTCTCCACTTTGAATAACCATGAAGTGCCATTTTACCAATTTAAGGGTATGCTTGTGACCCAGTTTGGGACAATAAGAGCAGATTTTTTTGAGAGGATTCTGGAAAGATCCTTCTTACTTTAAAATAAAACTTGCAAAATGGCTGATCTCCTTTGTCCTCAGATGTTATCAGCTCTGCACACAATAATTCCTAGGATTGCTGCAGTCTTGTTTCAACCAGAGAGAGGACAAGCCTTAGAATGAAATCAATGCTGAGATCTCCAGTGTGGAAAAGGACAGTGATGGCAACTAATCCTTGATTTTATTTTTAAGATGTCAGTCCCACTAGGTCTAAAAGCCACCTACTCTCACAGAATTTTGAGTTATGTATTTGTTACTGATAGCTGAAAATATTATAATGGAGTCAAATCAATTTTAGCTATTTAAATTATTCATTAAGGAGAAATAATGATACCTTGTTTCCACGATCTCTTACTAAATTAACCATGAAAGTTGCCAGCATTGGCCAATATCATATGCTATTAGCATTTCTGTATTCAGGTTTGTATACGTTGCAGATAGCTATATAATAAGGTCCATAAATTCTCTGAAAAAAAAATCTGTTACCTGATGTCAGATGGTTTCTGAGATTTTGCTAGATAATCCTTATTATTTTTTTTTTGTTGTTGTTTTTGTAGAGATAATTTTTATTTTCTAGCACTTCATAGAAAAATAGTACCTGGGCTTCCCGGGGGCCTAGGGGTTAGGTTTCAGTGCTAACACCACTGTGGCCTGAGTTGGATCCCTGACCAAGGAGCTGACACACATGGCATGGCAGACATTTCCTATCTGGACTGCTGCTCCCCTCAGCAGTGTACTTCAGTAGATCTGCCTGTTCTGCTCCCCACTCTGTCTCTGGTGAATTGTCTCACTCCCGCACTTCTGGCCTGCACCCCAGTTCTTCCTTGCAAAGAAAAAAAAATCTGACACTGTGAGATCCTCCTTTGAATGCTCTTTTTTTTTATTTTAATCACTTTTTATAGATGTAACTGGTTTACACTGTATGATTTATGGGTGTAGGCTCACAGCTCTACAAATGCCCACTACCAAGCAAGAACAAAGCACAATCTTCAACCATAGAGCATTGGGCCTCACTTCCCTTTTCTCTCCACTCTCTCTCCCTATCCCTGCATTATCGATTCTGCAATCACATTTCTAGGGTTTATTTTGATTTAGTTTTGTTTGTTCTTTTGATTTTTTTTTTTAGTTTATATACAGTGAAATCATCCAGTATTTGCCTTTCTCCTTCTGACTTATTTCACTTTACATAATCCCCTCCACTTTCATTCATTGTCACGAATGGCAGTATTTCGTTATTTTTATAGCTGAATACTATTCTATCATGTATGTAAACCACATCACCTTAATCTACTCACTAGTTTTTGGACATTTAGGTTGTTTCTATAACTTGGCAATTGTAAATAGTGCCACAATGAATATAGAAAGACACAAATCCTTTCAAGGTAGTGTTTTTAAATTTGGGGGGATTGCTGAATCATCTGCCAGATCCAGATTATTATTTTGAGAATCTTCCATATAGTTTTTCAAGGCTGGGCCAGTCTGCAACCCAGTATATAATAGTAGATAAGGGTTCTTTTTTCTCCACACCATCACCAACACTTTTTTCTGTTCTTAATTTTGATAAGCATCATTCTCACCAGTGTGAGGTGATATCTGATTGTGATTTTGATTTGCATTTCTGTGATGAATTATTCTGAGCACTTTATTATGTGCTTGTTGGTCATCTGTATGTATTCATAGGAGAAATGGCTGTTTAGCTCTTTTGACAGTTTTTTGATTGGATCATTATTCTTATTGTTGAGTTGTAGGAGTTCTTGGTATATTTTGCATTATTAGCCCCATGTCAGATATATGGTGTGCAAGTACTCAGTTGGTATATATTTGTTTTGATAGTAGTCTATTTTGCTGTGTGGTTTATAGCTTGAAGTAATCGTGTAACAGGGTGGTCCCCAGGGAAAGGAGAATTCCAGGATCCCTGCCCTACCCTAGGAAGTGTGGAGCTGGGCAGGAAGGAGAAACTAAGGAAGATAAGGAGAAGGAAAGAAGGAGATCAGGACGGAGATCTGGGGGAGGCACCTGGAGCAGAGAGACATGTGAAGAAGCTGTATTTGCTTCTTAGCCTTGAATTGGTGTCAAAGACTTGGGGGACATGGAAGAAAACACTTGAAAGAGACAGAGATTTGGGTGAGAGACCCGTGGGGATGTTGACACTGGCAGCCGTTATCTTGACTTAGGTTTTAATTTTGCTCTTTTCCTTCCAGACTTGCTTGGCCCCTTCTGCCCCTTTCCTATGGGTCCCTACCAGAAGGTGCCTTAGACTTGTGACAAGATTTTGAGCCCCAGCTGCCCTGCTTTGGGCCAACCCTGTTTGACTGGGCATTTATCTGCGAGGGGGTGGGTAACTTTGGGTGCTTCATTTGGGAACTATATTCTTTCTCTTCTCTTTCTTGCACACTGTGGTATTAAAGTTATCTTCTATTGAAGAGCTTATGTAGTAGAGTGTGTTTTGTCTTGATGCAGTGGATGACAGAACCTATTTAGAGCTGGCAGGTCTGGGGTTCCTGGCTTTCCCTCATTCTAACTTGCAACAGCCCCATCTATTTATTTTTGCTTTTGTTTCCCTTGCTGTTGAAGACAAGTACCCAAAGATGACAATGAAACATATGTTATGGAGTGTTTCGTCTGTATTTTCTGCTATGGAATATATGGTTTCCAATCTTACATCCAAATCTTCAGTCCATTTGAGTTAACTTTTGCACAAAATGTCAGATAACCATTAAAGCACCATTTCATAATTATTTTTTCTTTGAAACATTATAAACCTTTGAAATTTGCTACCCTTTCTGGGAACTATAAAGATAATTGTCTGTGCTAAGAAATAAAGATGTGTTTTCAGTTTTCTCTCCTGATGTTTGACAGCCACTATAACAGAGATTTAAAAAAAAATAAATGGAAAATGAGTTGTTAAAAAATAAGAAAATAAAACCCTTGAAATGTCTCACAAAATAAACTGGAAACCTTTAGTGCTAAATAAGAGATAATGCAAAATATTTAAACTGAAAAGTGATTTATCAGCATATTAAAACAGTCCACTTGATACTACATTAGGGACCAGCTTTAGTGATTTATGAAGGAATATTTAGGTCTCAAAGTGCTTCCTGTAGTTGGTTAAGGCCAGAAGCCAGGCCTCTGGGTAGATTATTCACAGTATGAAAGCAAGTCCATGAAGGAAACAACATTCCAGAAGCACTTTTTACAAACACTTCTGCAAAATGAATCAGACCAAGAGCAAATATATCATTGAGACCATAGTTCAAGAGTCTGAATTTCTCAAGTTAGTAGCTTTTCTTCTATGACCTTCCATTCCAGGCCCTACATGATTGACTCTAAACTCTCGGGCAAACCTTTAGACTTTGGGTCACATGGTTATAAGAAGCAGGAAGAAAGAAAGCATTGTAGGGTTTCAAAGGAGTTAGAAAGAGTCAGGCTGTTGTACATTATGGAGGACAAGCTGAACTGGACTTTTAGCCCTAAAAGATGCCTCAAAGTCCAGCTGTGTTTAGAAGCTGTGAATTCTCAGGACATCAACATCTGTGTAGCTGACCCTTCCAATGACTTGACCTTGCTATTTAACTCTTTCTGTGATAATCTTGCCTTTTGCTCTGCTTCAGCAAAATACCTGTCATCACAATCTAGCCTGAGGTTCATAGACTTGAATGTGAATTAGAATTTGAGGGTTTCCTGAAACATGAATGGGAAAATTGCATTATAACTTTCACTAATATATGACTTAAATATAGCATCCCTTCAAATATGAACTTAAGCAACAATTAACTGTCACCAATAAGAATCGCAGATACACTCATGTATCTGCTGTTGCAAAATCACTTCAAAAACATGATATTTATTAGAGCTGATCCAAGTTCTTATTATTTAATGTGCTAATAACTTGCCATTCTCAATAACTGCAATTTTTTTAAAAAAATTAAATGTAAGCATTCTATTATCTTTCCAGCTTATTCACTCAAATCTTCTCCAGTTCCAAAAGTTCTTCTCCCCTCCTCCCACCCATAAATACCATTGATCCTATCTCCTGTTTTTCTATCCCATATTCTACCTCATATCTTCATCATCCTCCTTAAAAAACTCTGGTTCCATGGTCCATAAGTAAAACCACAGCTTTATCTACACCTCATTTTCCTTTTTTTAATTTTTTTTTTTTTTTGAGTAGAAAAACAGTGGTGTAGGCCATAGGGTGAGAGGATTCACCAGAGACAGTGTGGGGAGAAGATGGATTGACTGAGCATGAAACTTAAACCCTAGGCTACCAGGGAGGCCCATCATTTTCCTTTAATGCTCCTTTGCATGACCAAACTCAAACTCTGATTAAATACAACTTTCTAATATGGCTGACTGTAAGCAGAAGTCCAGACTTTCAGACCAAGGTCTTCCCCCTCCCACCCTTCTCTAGCCAGATCCCACCCCACCCCAAGCCCCAGCATTCTCTTCTTACCAGCACTATTTGCCTGTAGATCCTCACATCAAATCTGCTCCTGCCTTTAGACCTTGTTTATGTCAGTAACCAAAATAAGCCCAGGACTCTCAAATGAATACAACTCTGCGTGCCCCATTTTCAAACTCCATTTTTAGAAAAACTAAACTCTTAAAACCTTCTCACTTTCTGCTCTGGAATTTATTGTCATTCATGGAATTTATTGTTATTCATCACCAATACTACTTCTCTGTTTTGATGATTTCATATACATGAAGGTAATCCCGAGCCTCCCTGGTGGTCTATGGGTTAGTCTCACTGCTGTCACTGCTACAGCCTGAGTTCAACCCCTGGCCACGGAGCTGACCCACATAGGGCGCAGCAGACCTCTCCAGTCTCGCCAGCTGCTCCCCTCAGCAGTGTGTTTCTGTAGAGCCGCCTGTTCTTCTCACCACTGTATCTGGTTAGTCCTCTCAGCCCCTGCACCTCTGGCATGTATCCCACTTCTTCTATGTAAATATAAAATAAAATTATATATGTACATATATATATATATGTAAGATATAAATAAATAAAACTGAACACATTTCCCGTCTTTGTAATATATCTGTTGACGATATAGGTTAACCACTTATCACAGTACATATAAGTTATTCAAATTTTTAATTTAATCTCCAGCATTTACTAATGAGAACCACAAACTAACACATGAATAATGCCCTTCCCACAGAATGACTTCATACTGATATCAGTTATCATTTCATCTTGTTTTACTTATTAGAGATACTGATATGTACTTACATATTTTAGCCATTGTCTAGGCAAGTAATACACTTTTGTAAATTTAATAAATTCCCATTTATATCTATTAATTAAAAATGTCTTGTCACTGTTGTTTAATATATTTTCTGTACAGATTTGTTGTGTGGTCAGTGAACAGTGTGTGCTCTTACCTTAGCTTCACCCGTTTTTGTTTTTGTTTTTTTTAACAGTTTTTTTTTTTTTTTTTTAATACATACAAGCTGGGGTACAGGCCAGAGGCGCGGGGCGGCGAGAGGGTTCACCAGAGACAGAGCGGGTAGCAGAACAGGCAGATCAGAAATACACTGCTGAGGGGAGCAGTGGGCGAGGCAGGAGAGGTCTGCCGCGCCATGTGGGATTCTCCCTGGCCGGGTGTCGAACTCACGTCGCTGCTGCCGACAGTTCCACAGCGCAGCGCTTAACCGCTGCGCCACCGGGAAGGCCCAGCCTCACCCGTTTTTAATTAGAAAACATGCATCATTGTAAGTTTTAAAATTAAAGATTAGGCATTATTTCAGACATCAAATGTTTCTGTTGTCCCTGTTTTTCTAGGTTAATAACTTCCTAGACATTTGAACAACTGTATTGGAAATATAGTCCAACGGAATGTACATTTTTCCATTAAGTTTATGTTCAAGATGATAAAATATCTCCTTAAATTTTAAAGGATTTGCATGTTTTCATCCTATAGGAATGATCTTTGATTCCATGAAATTAATATCCCAAAAAGCACTGATTTAATGTAACTATAACTTCACATTAAAATTAGAATATTATAAAGTGATGACTGAAAATATGTTTACTTCTCTTTAAATATCAAGGGATATTTTTCATTAGTTTCTCTCTTTGTAGTAGTGGGTTTTCAGTGAATATTTTATTCATAGAAGGACTTTTGATAAGGCACATGCACATATTTTTCCCATCTCTTCTTTTATAGCTCATGCTCTCACCACCCTCCACCCCACACACTTTCCAGGAAACTTCTCTCTCCCATCACCCGCAACTGATCCTCTCTTTTGCTCCCAGGTGTTTTGGACATTCTGAGTATGACAGATCTTAGTCACATGATTTACTTGTGATCTCCTGGGAGACAGACAATAGTCTTCTGCATCCATCAGGGAGCATAGTAGTAGGTTCTCATTATGTACAAACTGGATCCATGAATGAATTTAGATAGTTAACTTTTTTTTCTGTATTTTATGAAAACTTAGGGAAGCTTTTACAAAGCAAAATTGATCAGAACCACACTCTTAACCACATTTAGATATTTCCGGGCACTTAACTGAAAGACACGACTCTGCTGTTGAATCCTGTTGTTGAATTCTGTTGAAACCTTTCTCAGCTGTGGCTTCTCTCTCTGCCTCCTCAGCTTCCTTCGGGATGTTCAGGCTAGGATCTGCTCTTTCAAAAAAGCATAAATCTCACTTCAGTATTTAAGCCCCTTTAAAGTTTTCACAAACTTGGACAGCCAGAGTTGTTCAATTTCAGTTGGGACATTTCTGAGCCTTCTGACTTGAACAGTGTCCTGAATCTCAGTTGTTACAAATGCTCTTCAGTTTGCTGAGTCCCTGAAGGAATTCTTTGGAATGAGGTCTGTAGAGACTGCTGATGAATGGCACTCATTTATGTGACTGATGGAACAAGTAAGAAAAGAACATCCAAATAATAACAATAGGAAGAGGTACAAAATATGAAATCTTCGTTATTTACTTCAATGTTTTATTTCATTTATTCATAATAGCAGTATAGTATATGACTTTTATTCTTATTATGACATAACCAGGTAAATGTAACTATTCCCACTTTGCTGGTAAAGTGAGAAGCCGGGATTCAAATGACTTAGTTCTACACTGGTCAACAAATTTTTACAAAAGTCATGTTACTGAAATACAATTATTCATTTCCTATCAATTTGTATGTGCTCAACATGAATATGACAGTCAAATTCTAATTTTGGCTACATTTTTTATGTAATCTGCAATAAATTGATGTTAACATCACGAAATGCATGCCAATAGTAATAGGCCTACAGTTAATACCTGTACAAAATCAAGTCATAGACTACTTCTTAGGTTTCTTTGCTTGTCTCTTGTACAGCTGTTCAGGAGCATCTCGGTGAGTGTCCAGCAATAGTCAGCCAGCATTGTAGTGGACCATTTTCCCTGGTATCTTTGTTCCATTGATGCGATACCTTGATGAAAACATTCACCATGTTCATCACTAACCATACAACAATTTTCAGGGAAGAAATCCAGATGAGAGTGAAGGAAGTGGATCTTTAGAGACATATTGTAGCCAAGTTTCTGATACTGCATCAGCATATCTTCCAATAGTTCCTTGTAGTTTTCTTCCTTAACATTCCCAAGAAAGTTTGTAGACACTAGGCAAAAAGCATGCCATGCTTGTTTCACATCACCCTGCAGCAAGTTGTTGAACCGGTCATCTTTGAAGAGCTCTTGAATCTGAGGACCCACAAAAACTCCCTCTTTAAAATCTTTGCTTCACTGAGTCGAGGAAATTTTTCATGCAGGTATCGGAAAGCCGGCGAGGTCCGGTCCATGGCTTTCACGAAATTCTTCATCAAACCTAATTTGATGTGAAGCGATGTACTCTTAATTTCTATCCTATTGCCAGAAGATATTAATCTACATGGCAATTTTTTAAAACTTTTTTTAAAGATTTATTTATTTATGCATACAAGAACTGGGGTGTAGGATAGTGGTGTGGGGTGGTGAGAGGATTCACCAGAGACAGAGTGGGGAGCAGAACAGGCAGATCCACTGAAATATACTGCTGAGGGGAGCAGCGGGTGAGACAGGAGAGGTCTACTGCACCTTGTGGGAAGCTCCCTGGCCAGGGATCGAACTCG
Organism: Scalopus aquaticus; assembly: GCA_004024925.1. Lineage (NCBI taxonomy): Eukaryota > Metazoa > Chordata > Mammalia > Eulipotyphla > Talpidae > Scalopus > Scalopus aquaticus. The sequence continues at coordinate 26,309 of PVIJ01009839.1, read as the reverse complement.
TGCTGCAGTGACTGCAGATAGCTTCATAGTGTTGAGACTTAACCTGTTGCTCCACCAGGCAGGCCCTGCATGGCAATTCTTACCAACAACCTGGTATTGGGACAGGACATGATATAACACAGGAGAAATGAAAAAAAAAAAAAAAAAAAGAAGTCAGTAGGTCATTCTATAAGTAACTTTCTTATTTCAGAATAAGTTGTGAATTCCAAATCAGCAGAGGTGTGATTTCCAGTATTTCAACTCTAAACCACATTTTGTTAACAATTTGGAAAAAATAATCACAACCTCTGCCTTAATCTAATCAGTTGTATCCAAATAATCCATGGAGAAGTAAAAGTTAAATAAACTCATGTTACTTTTATTTATTTAGACTCCATCTATACATGTGGAAAGTTCATCAGATTCAATTAAAGTTAATATATTAAAGTACTAAAGATATAGTCAAATTTGACTGTTATCTAAATGTGTTTCTTTAAAGGAATAGACTTGTATTTCTCATAAAAATTATATTCTAAACAGATTTCTAACTTAAAATAGGCCATAATTCCATAATTCAGCCTCCCTGGTGGCCTAAGGTTTAAATCTCAGTGCTATCACCACTGCGTCCTGAGTTTGACCCCCAGCCAGAGAGATGACCCATAGAGGGTGCAGCAGACCTCTCCTCTCTCACCTACTGCTCCCCTCAGCAGTGCATTTCAGTCATTCTGTCTGTTCTGCTCCCTACTCTGTCTCTGGTGAATCCTCTTACTCCCTGCACCTCTGGCATCCACCCCAGTTTTTCCATGCAGAAAAAAAAAGAAGGCTACATTCACTACAGAAAGCAAGAAAGGTGGCAAATAACTTAAAATCTCACAGTTGCATTAACAGAACTCTCATAAGAGAAAAAATTAGTAAAAGCTTAATATTCAGATAATTTCTCTGGCGAACTCTATTTCCTTTTTGATCTATATTATAAAAATCTATGGTTAACAACAAAGTAATTCTTGGAATATGGAATATTGTTCATATTTATTGCTTGCTTTAGTGGATGTCGATTATATCAGATTATATCAGATGATTACTATCAACAAGCAATGATTTTACAGGGAAATTAAGTCCTTACGAGTACTTTTTCTTCTCAAGAATGGTTCTTTTGAGATTTGCATAAAGGAAGAAAGATCATGGGTAGAACTACTGCAGAAGGAAAAAAATCCAAAGAAACTATTGATACAAAAAAACATTGTTGACCATTAGTTCTATTCATTCAGCAAAAGTATACGGAGCATCAAACATGCACTAGGTAGGACTCAGTACCTGGACATAGAGGATGAGTAGGAGTGTGGTCTCTATTCTCAAGGGATACCAAACTCAGTAGAAAATGAAAGATGGAAAAATAATCACTATATAATGTGTTCTGTGTATAGAAACAAGCTGTAAGGAGGAAGTAATTAAATCCATGCCCAATTATTTCAAAGAATAATACTTTTGATGAATCATATGTGATCAGTAAGAATTTTCCAGGGATAAAAGAGGGTGGAAGGACATTCCAGCCTCAGGACATAAATGCTAGCTCTGAGAATACATTAAAAAAGGCATCTGGTTCAGTGAGCATTGAGTAAAGGATTCCAAAGGGAGGGTAGAAGGAGTTGCAGCACAGGTTATGTATTTAGACTGTGAAAAGGGAGAAAATTGAATGTGTGTGTGTGTGTGTGTGTGTGTGTGTGTGTGTGTGTGTGTGTGTTTTAAATCATGTTTTATTTTTTCTTGATCCCTTATTTGGTTACCCTATATTCCTACTCTAAGTGAATCTATCCGATATTGGGGTTAGGAAAAAAAAATAATAATAATAAATAAATAAACCAAATTAACAGGCAACTATAAATCAGAGACATTCAGCAGGGGAGGGGGGGAGGAGAGGGCTCAAACTGGCGAGGGAAGAGCACAGGGACTGTGGTGATGGTGCACGGGTGACTTGGGGGAGGGAATTTTACAGGGACTACGCCTGAGAGGAGAAAGCACACATTGTACAAAATGAACAGTGATATAATATATATATGTGTATATAAATACAAGAAATAAAAAAGATAAATAAATCTTGTTTTACTTATTATTTTTAGTAAGAGGTGATGAGGTCCTACATTACTTAGGAAATAGAGTGTAACAGAGAGATTCCAGAGCCATGGAGGATTAGATCAGTTGTGCTTGGGACCAACTTGATGTATTGCAGGTGAAGGAGAAAAATAATTTTGAAAATGATAATATAATTATGTGCAAAGTGGCAATATTAATTGAGCTAAAAAATGTAAAATCATGGGCAAATTTTGTACGCTAATGATGGGAACTGGGAGTGTAGTGAGAGAGAAAAGTTTGGCGACAAACTTTGAATAACTCCGAATGGAAAAACCAAGTAGGGTAAACAAGAGAAAGGAGAGTCCAGGTAAAAGATACCATGTCTTAATGAGTCATTAATCTCTAAATTCTTTCCAGATTTTATAACATTTCTCTCAACACTTATGCCAGTTCAAATCCATTAGTGTATCTTCATCAGTCAAGATCCAAAAGTATCTCTGTATAAAATATACTACAGAAATGAAAAGAACCGGGACACAGTATCGAGGAGTGAAATGTAAATAATGAATTCCATAGTATAATGGAATAACTAGAAGACAGCCACTGCTGATAGAAATGCAAATGTTGAATGAGGAATATCAATTTCCATTCCCTGTGTGGGGTTTTGATGTGTCTCTTAAAAAAAAAAACATCTCAGAATTCCTGGTGGTTAGCAGGAGTTACTACTCTGTTGATTTTTAACATATACTATTTGTATAAGTGATGAAAGCCAATTTTGTCTTCTACATTTTTGAACCTAAAAGGAACTTTAAAGGAACTTGAAATCTCAGGGGTTAGTGCCATGAAAATATGAGTTAGAATGACCTTTTGGAAAGAGGAAGAATTCTGAAAAATATAAAAATAGAACCAAGGAAATTCCATGCAGATACCAACCAAAGTGATAGACTCATTTTTTTACCTTCTGGATTAGAAGCTGAACAAGCACAAACTCTTAGAAATCCTCGAGGGTGACCAGTGTTGAGTTCCAATCAGTAGGTTCTCATATATTTTAGACAGTTGTTAAAACAGTTGGAGACTGTTGTTCCTGTAGAAGGACAAGGAGAAGATTCAGGGGATTTTGATCCCCTGAAGAGTTGTAGGGATTCAATGAATTTGCATAGGTTTTTGTAAGAACTTCATGTGCCTATGGAAAAACAGAGAAGAGGGAGATAATCCTTATTCATAGGTGGATAGCTCTGAAATCTGCAGTGAACCCTGAGGTCTGAAAAACAAATGAGTTCAGGATCATGTTAAGAAGCAAAAATCTTAAATGCCAAAATACTACCTCCAATAGGTGAGTCACTTATTTTTCATAGCCCCAAAGCAAAGATGAATCGAGAAAGATCAAATAGGTCTTTTGCCCCAGTTTTACTCTGGGAAAGCTTCCAGGGCAGTTGTGTCTCTGAATCACTGCTTGAGACCAGTGAGGGAGCTGGGATCCTTAGCTGTTGTGGCTGTGGATATGGGTAATAATTTCCAACTCTCAGTTCGTTACAGTGAGAAATAGCCTGTGTGTTTGTCGTGCCAGCAAGCACAGGGCAGGTCTCTGTTGATTCTGGTAGACAGATAAAGGGGAGTCCTAGAACCCTCAGTGGATTTTGCAGGCTTTAATGCTCTTTCTACACCAATTGTTGTGGGGCAGACCTGAAGGCTGGCAAGGCAGGAGGCTGGGGGTGCCAGGAGACTGGCGAGCCTCCCAGCCCCTGGTGGATCTTTACTTTCTCTTTGGGTTCTCTCTGGCATTCTCTCCTGGTTCTTCTTGTGGCCATTCTGCCTTAGCCATCTTCTGAGTGATGCTGCCCTTATATGCCTGACCACTAGGTTCAGGTGTGCGCACTTGCACATGCACTCACACTCATGCTCATGTGTCCAAAGCCAGGCACGGTGCCCCATGTCCATGCACCTTTTATGTTAACAAGTTCAAAGCCGCAGGTGATAGCCACAGAAGCCAATGGTGTAAAAGTCTGACCAGTTCACTTACCCTACAGCGTTCCTTAAGGATCACTGCATTCTTTATATTAAGATATATTCATGAAGCTTCTCTGGGATAGAAGAAATGGCACTGAGTTTAGAATCAGAGTTAAGTTGAACCCCCAATTTTGCCTTGTGTGAGGTGGGCAAATCTGAGCATTGGTCCCTCACCTATAAATGAGGATTATGATACATACTTCAACTGCATAATTATGCAAAGTAAAATGTTGTAAAGTTCCCTAGGTAGAATTGTCAGTTAATAAATGATTTTAAAAACCTGAAATAATCCATTAAACAGATATTTGATGATATGTTATGAGTCAGACTGTCCAGAAAAATTATGAATAAATGAGCTAATTTTAAAGAAATCTCCTTTTTTGGGCCTCCCTGGTGATTAATTAACCTCCCTAGGGGTTAATTATCAGTGCTATCACTTCTATGGCCTGAGTTCCATTCCTGGCCAGGGAGCTAAATCACATATGGCACAGCAGCCCTCTCCTGACTCGCTGTGCCCCTCAGCAGTGGATTTCAGTCCACCTGTTCTTCTCCCCACTCCCCACTCTGTCTCTGCGGAATCCTCTTACCACCCTTATTCTCCTATGCAAAAATAAAAAATTAAAATAAATAAAAAGGTTTTAAAAATCACCCTTTTTTATTATTCTCATTATTATTTCTATATTTAAATTGTGATAGTTTCCTCATTGTTAGGTAAAGATTTTATTTTACAAACAAAAGCAGAGATAAAATTAAAAATTTGCAATGCATCTGCATCTGAACTTTGGTAAAATCAGACAGGTGAAATGAAAATCACCCCCAGGAAACTCAACCACTTGAATGACTGCTACTAATTAGGTCCCACAAAGGAGATCCATGAAACTGGATATGACTTCTACCATGAGGAACACCCCCACAGGCTTTTCTGTATCACCAATGCCTCAGTTTTCAAGGGCCTACTGTTATGGCCGCATTTAAAAGGCGACATACCTTCCCTACAACTGGAGAATAAATTCTCCCACAAATATTTGTATTAGAGATAGGCATGCCAATGTGTCTCTCCTAAAAAAATGTTTTCTGTCTTATAACACTGATCAACAAATTTTTACAAAGGTCATGTTACTGAAATAAAATTAGTCATTTCCTATCAATTTGTATGTACTCAACACGAATATGACAGTCAAATTCTAATTTTGGCTCTAGTTTTTTTGTAATCTGCAATAAATGGATGTTTACATCACAAAATGCATGCCAATAGTAATAGGCCTATGGTTAATACCTGTAAAAAATCAAGTCATAGACTACTTAGATTTCTTCACTTGTCTCTTGTACAGCTGTTCAGGAATAGAATAGATGGAAGATGGTTTCCATTGTGCAAAAGCACAGCCTTAAGACTCAGTTTCGAAGAGTCCAGAAATAGTCTCTATTCTTGTGGGTCATGAGTGTTTTCTAAGACATTCATGAGGCCCTCCATATAGGAACAGAATACCAGAGTACTTTCTTTTCTGAAGAAAGGCTCCAACTGCTGGTGGTGCTTTCGATATAAAGTAATTGTGACATCTTCTTCTAGAAGATTCCATTGTTGAAGTCTTGATCCTAGCAATTCTGCCTTGTTCTTGGATCAATCCAAATCACGAACCAGGTCATTGAGTTCTTCCTGTGTTAGTCTGTGTGGGGTTGATGATGTACCACAGTGAAAATCTGGATCACTGCATGCTGATGGAACAGGAGAAGAACAGGTCGGCTCACCCTTGTCCTCATCAGATGAATCAAGAGAATATTCTGGTGGAGGTTCTGGAATAGGGGCTCCCTCACCATGTGGAACTGGTCTCAACACAGATGGAATGTTTAGGTAGACTATTCTCGACCTCTTTTGCTATTCTCGACCTCTTTTGCTTCGTTATTCCGCCGGAAAGAAAAGGAACCAAGCAGAAGTAACAGTCTTTTATGTGGTTGCTTGGCTCTCCACACCATGGGGACTGCAAACAGCATTGATGGTCTTTTGCCATTGAACCACTGTGAAAGCTGTGTTGCAATGTAGCATAGCATATTTGCGGGGCCCAAGGCTTGTCTTGGTCACCAACCTTGCATCCCAAGTAAAGATGAGAAGGCTTTTTCTCTTGAGAAGTGATACTTTTCTTCTGGTTGGCAAATGTCACTTCCCCACAAATAGAGCAGAAATTGTCCACGCTATTAACGCACTTCCGAGGCATTACTGTTCTGTATTGTGCCTAAATGGATAAAATCGTAAGAGTTCTATGGAACAGTAGCTTAAACTGTCTAACATAAAGTCTGAAATATTTCAATGCTCAACCTTTCCGACAGGGCTTTATCTAGTGCACTGCTGACGCCAGTTTACTTCAGCAGCCACCTGGCAGTAGTATTGCATTGCATCAGAAAATGATGCAGTCAGCTCTGGATGATGTGTGCATGATGGTATTATGCAATGCGATGCAATAGTACATCATTCTAGGCTGATTTAGGATGTTGTTGCAGTCCTACTGCATAAATTTACACGGTGAAACGTATAAAATGAATTATATTAAATATCTTCAAATTGAGAGCTAATAAAAAATTTTCAGGGTTATATTCATGTTCAGCACACCCAGATACTCCAGATTAGGGCCTCTTTAAGTCAGTAGCGATCTCACTGTTGACCAGTGAAATTTTACGAGCACCTACACAAAATAGAGATTCTGTGAATGGGTGAGATGCCCAGCAGCATGATGGGGTAGGCCTCAGGTCTCATTGTCTGACCTAACAGCAAACATGGTGCCCACTCCATGACCTTGAGTGTGGGTATTAAGACCAGCAAAATATAATTGTAGTGGCAAGCTGACATGGGGGTCAGTTCTCTATGGAGAGGCCAGCAAAGAAACCACGAGAGAATGCCAGAGAGTCCAGATAGAGTAAAGATTGACAGGGGGCCAGGAGGGAGGCCTGCCAGCCTCCTGGCGCCCTGGCTCCATTGCCTGCCCTACACTTGGTTGCCTCACTAAATGGTGTAGAAAGATCATTAAAAGTCTGAAATGGGCCTCCCTGGTGGTGCAGGGTTAAAGTTAGCGCTATCAAGCTATCACCAGCCATTGCAGCATGAGTTGGATCCCTGGCCACTCTGTGGGGGTATGTGAGTGGGTGCACCTGAGATGAGAGATGGAGCATATAAGGGTGGCAGCAGAGGATGGGTGCAGCAGAGGTGTGTGTAGCGGTGAGCATGGGTATGTGAGCATGTGCCGGAGTGCACACCTGAGCCTAGAGACCAGGAATATAAGAGCAGTGTTTGAACCAGGTAGGGCGGAAAGGCTACAAGAGGTAGAGCAACGGCTGCATGAGGAAGAGACCACAGGGAGAATACCAGAGAGACCAGAAGAAAGAGCGTCTGGAGATTCCCAGGGGGCCCAAGTTGCTGTCTCCATGCTGGCTTGTTTTCTCTGAGTAAAATTTAAAAACCTGTGAGGATGATGCCAAGGGCTCCAAGGTTCTCTGTTAAGCTGCCCAAACTAATGATGAATCTACCGGGCCTGGGATGGTTGCAAAACACATGGTTCACACAAAATAGAATGGGCTTTAACTGAGATTGAGAATGATGTTCTTGGTGGTAGTTCCATGAAACTCTGGCTAGAAAATGGTCTGTCAGGGCCTCCCAAGTGGCACAGGGGTTAAGCCTTAGAGCTATCAAGTTATCACCAGTCACTGCAGCCTGAGTTCAATCCCAGGCCAGGGAGCTGACCCACATGGCTCAGCAGACCTCTCCTATCTCTCCCGCTGCTCCCCTCAGCAGTAGATTTCAATCATTCTGCCTGTTCTGCTCCCCGCTCTGTCTCTGGTGACTCTTCTCACCCCCCACAACTCTGGCCTACACTCCTACTCTTGTATGCATAAATATATAAAATAAATCTTTAAATTAAAAAAAAAGAAAATGGTCTGTCTAACAGCTATTTCCCAAACAAATGCAAAGATGATCTAAGAAGTTGGTTCTGGATGTTTGTGGTTTAATCACAAAGAACTTGAGAATTATTTGTTAAGGATTTTGTATAAATATGGGAAAAATAAAGCTACAAAATGCCAATCAGAAGGACCCAGAAAATGAAACTTTAGTCCCTTCAGCCTTATCTCAGACACAGTGTATTCTCACTAAATCAGAATTTTCTTAAAAGAACAAGGTAAATTTAAAAATTGGGAAGTCACAATATTAGATGAATTTTATGCACTTATAATTTTTTTCATTTAATCCTCAAAAATACTCTGTGTCTTAAATATTATGTTCCACATTTTACAGATAAGGAAACAGAGTTCTGAAAGGTTAAACATACGTGTGAAAGGTCACCCTCCAGAGCGGGGAACACTGTTCAAACAAGAATTCTTTCCAATCTAAATCCCATCCTCTTGGGCAGATATAACCTTACATCTTTTTTTTTTTTTTTTTCTCTTAGAAGAACTAGGGTGTAGGTCAGAGGTGCGGGAGTCGAGAGGATTCACCAGAGACAGAGTGGGGAGAAGAACAGGCAGATTGACTGAAATCCATGCTGAGGAGAGCAGCGGGAAAGACAGGAGAGGTCTGCGCCATGTGGGTTAGCTCCCTGGCCAGGGATCGAACTCAGGCCTCAGTGATGCTAGTGCTGAGACTTAACCCCCACATGGGAGGCCCCTACCTTGCATCTTTAAATAAGTAGATAATCCAATTTAAATGTCCTCATAAGCACAGTCTCATCTTACCCAAAACTAATGGCAAAATAAGGCACTTTGAGCATATGCTTGTTCATCACTGGTGACAAATAATTGGCCATCAGTGCGTTGGAAATGCTGTTCCTTTCTTAAGGAGGACATGCATCCCAGGAATCTAGCATTTTCTGACAGGGAAAGGGCCAGAGTCAACAGCAAGGAAAGTATACAACTGCCAGAATAAGCTGCCAGCAAACCATCCACACTGCCAAAAACAAATCTATTTTGCTTGGCATATGGGTTCATAGTTGCCAAACAAGTAGGAACAGCAAGATGAGTGGGTTTTACCAGGTTGAAAAAAAAACAAAAACCAACAAAGCCACTAGCACTTATGTGATCAAGCTTTTAATGTATATTTACAAACTAATATCAAATTTGATTATTGTAAGTCAGGGGAAATATAACAAATGTGTTTGCAAATTTTATGGTTTAACGCTTGATATTCTTAAATGTGGTATGGTTTATTTAGAATCATAGACTCAAGGCCATAGTAGGAACCTTAGGACTTATAACATTGAACCCTATCATTTTCCAGAAGTCAAATCCACATCCTTGACAAGTAAAATGGCCAAAGATCACACCAGCAGCCTCAGAGCCACATTTTGAGTCCAAATGTTCTCTTTTGCCCAAAGTTATACAACTAACTATTGATAGAACTGGAAGTAGATCTTAAGCTGTTTCTTTTCTTCTCTACATAGCTTAGTATTTTACTATCTCAAAGAGGCATATAATTATCAAAGGGAAAACAAACAAACAAACAAAAAAAAAAAAACCACCAAAACTACAAGCTGATACAGGACAGACTATATAATAAAATAGGTATCCAAAGGGGGGGGGGGTGGAAGTCATTAAATATAGAAAGTTTGTTTTATTTAAAAAATGAAATTTATTTCATTTCTTGATTTCTCTTGTTTCTTTTCTAGAAACTCTTAAAACTGATTGGGAAAATATTCATTATTTCATTTTGCCAAGAGCAGGTAATAAATGCTAAAATTGATTTGAGATTGAAAACTGTCTCCATACTTTCCCCCAAGAGATCAGTTTAAAGTGAACCCAATGAACTTTCTAAAAAACCCATCTCCTTTAGTTTATAATAGGCACTGGACAATTTCTAAAAATAATAATTTGGGTATATTGCCTCAAGGAAGTTCTACCTTTAAACTTACTGAATTGTAGGAGCTTTATTGTAAACTTTTTTTGCCAGTTTCCAGGCAAGTAAAACTTTCTATGTTAAGTTTATTTTTACCTCAATTCTATATTCTACCTGTTGCTAACATTTAGACAGGATGAAAACTGGAGTGAAAACCTGTAATGTGGGGGAAGGAATAATGCAAGAGAAAATGTATAATGAATAAGAGACAAAGGTAATGTTCATGTGCAGACTGAGGGGCACCTGGGGACCCCCAAACTTGCACATGCTAAAGGGATTCTTCTGCCACCTGCCACATAAAGACAAAGCATATGCTCAGTGTGTACTATCTTTAATAGAATGATTGTGTATAGAGAGCGAAGAGAGAGCTTATTATTTACCAATGAAATATCTGAAGAGACCCATCCCCTCATGGGTAAATGCCCAGCCAGACAGGAAAGGCCCAAAGCAGGGCCACTGAGGCCCCAAAGCCTGCAACAAGTCTAAGGCACCTCCTGGTGGGGACCCATAGGAAAGAGGCAAAAGAGGCCAAGCAAGTCTGGAAGGAAAAGAGCAAACTAAAAATCAAGATAAAGGCTGCCATTATCACCTCCCACGGGGCTCTCACCCATGTGTCTCTTCCAAGTGAATCTACACTTCTTTCTTCCATGTCTCCTCCCAAGTGCCCCAAGTCCCTGGTGAAATTCCAAAGCCAAGAAGCAAGCAGGTCCTTCTTCTCCTTGTGACTCCCTTCCTGAGTCTCTTCTGTGTCTCCAGCTTCCCCACAGCTCCACCCCTCATTAGGTGGGGCAGGGAACACGAGCCTCCCTTTTTATGGAAATGCCTCTGTTATGATAAAACAGAAATGCCAGGTGTGAGTCAACAATAATTCTAAAATTATTTTGTCTAAAACATTTCATGAAATCCATTGGTCAAGACAAAATTTTAAGAAAAAACTTATTTTTGCTTCAGTGGCTTCACATTTGGTCAAGTGTAAATCCTGCCAAAATATTGAGTTGCATGGATTTAGAAAAATCTGTCGGAAACTTCATCCGTACATTATATTGCAGTATCCCCAAGTGAAAACAGTCTTCCTTCTTGAACCTTTGCTTTTCCCCATTTCTGTCACAAAATTTAAGAAAATAGGTGCCATTTTCTCACCTAATCCTCACAACAATCCAGTGAGGAAAGAGACACTTAGATAATTTGCTTAAGTGTACACAGCTACTAAAAGATGGATCCAGAATCCCCAACTGGTTAGCTAACTGCAGAAACAAAGCTCTTGATCTCACTGCATTATTCAGACTAAGTCTCTATGATTGACTGAATTGTAAAATGGCAGCCTCCCAAGAGAGTGTCCTCCTCAAATACGCAAAGTCAGAAACGCTGGCCTTGCATAGACCCAGACATAGTAGTTCATTAAATTTCTTAGCTTGCTTTTCCCTAGGGGATCATCTTTGCTGCTGAAGTCACAGAACTTCCGGTCATTATAATCACATATGTTTATGTACTTTGCAAAAAAAGAAAAATTAGCTTCCAGTCCTACAGTTTTTTTAAAGATTCATTTTATTTATTTACACATACAAGAGCTGGGGTGTAGGCCAAAGGTGTGGGGGAATTCACCAGAAACAGAGTTGGGAGCAGAACAGGCAGATTGACTGAAATGCACTGCAAAGGGGAGCCGCAGGCGAGACTGGAGAGGTCTGCTGTGCCATGTGGGTCAGCTCCCTGGCTAGGAATTGAACTCAGGCCACAGTGGCTGGAGATAGCTTGATAGCCCTGAGACTTTAACCCCTGCACCACCAGGGAGTCCTACAAATTCTTATGTGAGTGACTTTCAATAATTACTTACAGAAGTGGCTCAGGAACTCAGGAACTCTAGTTTACAGAAATACTTAAGTCTTTGGTAGCTGATTAGCTTGCTTTTCTTATCTTGATTAGCCTCCAGCTTCAGGAAAATAGATAAAAGTTAAGGGAGATAAGTTAAAGAGGTTTTAAATAACTCAGGTAAGCAACTGAAACACATTTTTTAATTATCAAAAACCACATTTTTTCCAAAGTAATGAATACAACTTTACTCTTATGACATGCCCCTTGACAAAACACAATTTACCATGATCAACAGGTTTGATAGATAAGGAATATTCTATGTTGCTTTTGGTGATTCGCAATGTGTATTTGCACTTATTCCTTGGGATGTTCTCTTTTTTCTCCAAAACACTTCTTTTGCTTCTGGATCCACAAAGCACTTTCACTGGGGAAAGTATCAGCCCTCCTGAGATCAGAGTAAAAATTGACCTTTTTTTCCATCTAAATTCTTTTTTTTTTTTTTATTTAGATACAGTTGATTTCTCCTCTCAGGTATAGTCCCCATAAAATTCCCACCACCAATATACATTTAAACTTCACCATAGTCTTTTGTGCTTTTCTGTCCCCTGTTTTGATCCTTCTCCATCTTCTGTCCCCTGCTGAATGTCTCCTATTTATAGTTGTCTGCTAGTTTTGTCTTTTTTTTTTTTTTCTTGATTCCCTTGTTTGGTTCTCCTATATGTCTCCTATAAGTGAGACCATCCAATATTTTCTTTTTCCTTCTGACTTATTTCATTGAACATAACCCCTTTCAGTTCCATTCAAGTTGCTGAAAATGGCACAATTTTATCGTTTTTGGTAGCTGAATTGTATTTCATTGTGTATATAGACCATATCTTCATGATCCTGTCATCTGTTTTTTTAGCTAGGAATATACCAAAAGTCACAAAAACATTAATATGAAAGGAAACCTGCACTTCTATGTTTATTGCAGCACTATTTTTTTTTAAAGATTTTTTTTAATTTTTTATTTTACATACAAGCTGGGGTACAGGCCAGAGGCATGGGGCGGCGAGAGGGTTCACCAGAGACAGAGCAGGTAGCAGAACAGGCAGATCAGAAATACACTGCTGAGGGGAGCAGCGGGCAAGGCAGGAGAGGTCTGCTGTGCCATGTGGGATTCTCCCTGGCTGGGCGTCAAACTCGCGTCGCCGCTGCCGACAGCTCCACAGCGCAGCGCTTAACCGCTGCGCCACCGGGGAGGCCCTATTGCAGCACTATTAATGATAGGTAAGATGTGGAAAATGGAAACAACCTAAAAAGTTGATGTTTTAAGTGAGTCTTCCTCCCTAGCCACAGTGATTGTTGGGGTATGAGGAACCTGTTCCAAGCCAATTCATAGTTAGAAATTCACTAATTCAGTCACAGCAGTTGGTCTGGGGGTAGGTGTGTGCCCCAGATTCTGCAAACTGGAGTCTTTCCTTCAGAGTTTTTTCATGAATATGGGATAAAAAGATGTCATCTCTTTGCGCTTAAGAATATATAATTAGGTGGTCTCTGGTGGTCCAGGAATCAAATTTCAGTGCTATATATCATACACACACACACACACACACACAAATATGTATGAATATATAAAAATATGCTAAAATATATGTGAATATGTAAAATATATATTAAAATATATGTGTGAGTATATAAAAACATATAATTTATGTTAAACTATATACATAAATATATGGTATATAAAAATATAAATATATGATACATATATATATTTAAAGTAAGTATATATGAATAAATATAAATAGAGAGAGATGAAGCATTGATAGACATCTCAGTCCTCATAAAGCCTTAAAATATATTGTCAGTCCCATTTTATAGTTGAAGGAACTGGGATTTTAAAAGAGTAAAGAATGTGTCCACATCCCCTCACCATGAGACGCAGAGGCAGGCTGAGGACTTTGCATGTGGCCTGGTCTCAGGTTCCTGGACTAGCTGCCACAGGATGTCATTCCCAGTGGCCCTCCTATTATGGGACTGTGACCTGCTTCGTGGTTCTCATTTTGCCTTCCCTCTGCTTTCAGCCAAAGACCAAGCCAGTAGTTTGGGTGCAGTAGTGGGATAGCCCTCAAGGGCGGAGGAGAACAACTATATAGAATTTGATTTCCTGCTGAAGAATTCTAAGGAGGGTTCCCCCCACCGCCACCCCGCAAAGAAGTAGTCAGTTCTGCATTAGTTGCTGCTTCTGAGGTGGAGCTGGGAGGAGAGGGGTTTAACCTGGGCTGAGGGCTGTCATGCAGGGAGGCAGTTTAGTAAGTGGGGATTCCCAATAATATGTGGGAAGAATAAAGCAGAGCTGGTAACAAAGCACCAGTCACCAGTGAAAAGTCATTAGGTCATTTTACAGCCACTGCCTGATCTTGAAGTGCCTGCAGTTAAAACTGCAGTGGGAAGGGGCCTCCCTGGTAGCCTAAGGGTTAAGTCTCAGCACTATTACCACTGTGGTTGAGTTCTATCCCCAACCAGGGAGCTCACCCACATAGGGCACAGAGACCTTTCCTGTCTTGCCCGCTACTACCCTCAGCAGTGTATTCCAGTAGCTCCACCTATTCTTCTCCACACTACCTGTCTCTGATGAATCCTCTCACCGCCTACGCCTCAGTTCCTCTATGCAAAAAAAAAAAAAAAAAGGCAAACTGCAGCAGCATTATCTGTGTCTTCATAGTAACTGAAATAACAGCAACTTTGCTATTTTCCCATCTGAGTTTATTTTCATTCTTTCAGTCCTGGACCAACTTTTTCTCTTTCTTTTTTTATTATTCATATTTTTTACATTATTATGTATTCCCTGCAGGTTACCCACCACCAATTCACCTGTGAACCATCACCATAGTCCCTTGTGCTCTTTCTACCCCTTTTTGAGCCCTTATGCTCCCTCTCTCTTGCTGGATGTCTCTTTCTTGTTTGGTTCGCCTATATTCCAGTTATAAGTGAAACCATTCGATATTTTTCCCTTTCTTTCTGTCTTATTTCGCTGAGAATTATCCCTTCTAGCTCCATCCATGAAGATGTGGTATATATACACAATGGAATACTATTCAGCATTCAAAAAAGATAAACATATGCAATTTGCAGCAACTTTTCCTTTTTCAGTCTAATTTGTTGCCAACCCAATATCAGTTTTACAAAACTCAACAAATTTTAATAGCAAACACCCACTGATATTACCTAGTACACCTAAAATATATTAAGCATACCTCTAGGAAGTAGGGAATCAGCCAGCTTATCAAAATACTTCCTTCCCAAAGCCCATAGTTAATCATAAGACATTGAAAGAATCTAAAGTATGTCCTACCAAGACAAGTCAGAGGAGCCCTAGATGGAGCAATATGATAGATGCATTTCTGATACTGTGAGTGTTCAATATCATCTCTTTAAAAGAAGAAAAATACTGTTTCCTTGGAAAAAGCATTACTGGGAGTGGGTAACCCTTTTCCTGGTCCCAGGTCCCTAAAAGTTAGAGACTGTGTAATAGAGTCTAAAATGTAAAGAGCTAGCAACGATTCTGCTGTAGGTCACAGTGTTTACTTTAAATTTCCTTCATACCAATTTTTTCCTTTTTCTCCCACATTGTGCTCTGGAATCAGAAAATATTCAGGTTTTACAACTGGAAAAAATATTTATATTATAATATTATGGGCCCAGCCCTCACTATAGCCTAGCCCTGGCATTGGGCAGCACAGCTGAAAATATTTGCATTTATTCCCTGTCCTGAAGTTTACAATCTCAAAATAAGAACAGTGTGAACACAAAATGACTCCACCAAGAGAAAATTCTAATTATTCTGGCATCATCAGCAAGAGCCAAGCAGTAACAATTTGGATTGCAGCATCATGGCCACATTTAAACATCAGGAAAGAGATTCAACTCTCCTTTAAAATCTGCAACAACTGTTAAGTAATTTTTAACTTTTAATTGAAAATTCCCTTCAGCTGTAACTCCCTGTAACAGGAATCTTTACTGACAGAAATAAGAAGTCTGGTAAACAAATCAAATGTAGGTTAAAAAAAAAAAATCAAGACAGTCCGTGGAAATAATCTAAATCAGCCTTTTTTTGTTCTAAGAGAGAAAAGTGATTTACCGGATTGATGATTTGTTCATCTCTGACACTCAGTAGATATGGGGAGAGCAAAGTGTATGTTTAGTACATATCTTTTAAGTACAGAAATTATGCTTGATAGCAGTGTAACATTTTGTTAGCTATAAACCAATATATACTGAAAACCACTCAAGAATATGGGATCCCACATTTAAATGACTTTAAATAGTAATTCATTCTGGTCTCTAATTTGTGCTCAGAATGTGGAAGAGAATTGGAAGATGAAGACCACAATTACATAAGCTTGAGCCATTAGTGAAATTAAATATAGCGCACATAAACACGAAGAGTTTATTTAAAATAAATCAAATATCCTCATGTTGAAGCCACAAATTGTGAAATTGCATATGGTTTTCAGACTAACACCAAAACCTTTCAATGGTATGCACAACTGAATAACCTTCTTTCCACGGCCTGGGTTTGCTCTGAGCCAACCCGCAAGCCCACTGCTGATGCAATCTGTGGTAGAAAGACCCAGCATGCCAAAACCCTCTAGCCGTTTTCACATAAAGGTCTCAGGATAGAGCTTTTGAATGAGATCACTCACTAAAAACTAATGTTTTACTGTGTGACTGATTATATTATCGGTCATCTTATCATAATAAAATATCATGGGTTGTGACATGTTTTCATTTTATTTGTTTATTCTGATGTGATTTTATTCTTTTTTTCTCACCCTCATCCCTTATACTCCTTTGACCTTTTCTTTCTCCTCCTCCCTCTGAATCTCAGAAATCTCACTTCATTGGGCCTCTCTGGGGCCTAGTGGTTGAGTCTCAGTATTATCACCACTGTGGCCTGTGTTCGATCCCCAGCCAGGGAGCTGACCCACATGGCTCAGCAGATGTCTCCTATTGCCTGCTGAGCACCTCAGCAGTGGATTTCAGTAGATACACCTGTTCTGCTCCCACTCTGTCTCTGGTGAATCCTCTCACCCCCCATACCTCTGGCCAGTTCTTCTACACAAAAATAAAAAAAAAAAATAAAGAAATCTCACTTCCTTTCTCAGTGTTCACTAGTTTTTGTAATTATTTTGACTTGTTGAATTGTTAGCATGTAAATGCCCAGTGTTTGTCTCTGTCATTCTGACCTGCTTTACTGCACGTAATTACCAGAATGCCTTCTATTTTGCTGTATGTTGCAATGTTTAGTATTAGGGCTGAATAATATCCCATTGTGCAAATACCACACCTTCTAAACTCAGTTTCTATCACTGGGCCCTTAGGTTGTCTCCATGCCCTCACTATAGTAAATCATGCTTCAATAAACATAGTAGATTTCATACTTTTTTGAGTTGCTTTATGTTCTTCAAAGAGATGCCAAAGAGTGACATTGCTAGATCTTATGACACTTTTGCAACAGGGTGGTCCCCGGGAAAGGGAAGGTTCCATGTTCTTTGCCCCACCCAAGGTAGGATGGAGCTGAGAGGGAAGAGGAGAAGCTGGGGAGGAGACTGGGGAAGGAAGGAAAAAGGAGGGGGAGCCAGAAGGAGACCTGAAGGAGGCACGTGGAGCAGAGACACGTGAAGAAGCTGCACTTGCTTCTTGGTGGTGGACTGGTTGAAATAGATGTGGGTGAGAGACCCAAGGGAAGGTTAACAATGGCAGCTTTTATCTTGATTTTGACTTTGCTCCTTCTCTCCCAGACATGCTGGTCCCCTTCGGTCCCTGTTGTATGGGTCCCCACCAGAAAGTACCTTAGATGTGTGACAGGCATTCAGGCTACAGTAGCTCTGCTTTGGGCCAACCCTGTTGGGCTGGACATTTACCCATGAGGGGATGGGTAACTTTAGGTCCTATATTCTTCCCCTTTCTGTTCCATGGGCCTCCTCCAGGTCTCCTTCTGTTCTCCCCATCCATCTTCCTTCCTTCCTGCGTCTCCTCTCCATCTTCTTCTCCTCCCTGCTCAGCTCCGCCCTACCTTGAGCCTCCCCTTTCCCTGGGGAACACCCTGTTACAATTTCATTTTTAGTGTTTTAAAGTAAACGCAGATTTTTTCCAAAATGGCTACACCAGTATGTTCACGCCAGCAGTGTGATAGGCTCTTCTTTACCCACATCCTCTCCAGCACTTACTGTGAAGGTCTATTTAATATAGGCCATTCTTAAGATTGTGAGATGACATCCATTGTGGCTTTGACCTGAATTGCTCTATTAAAAGTGATAACACTGGTCAACAAACTTTTACAAAAGTCATCTTACTGAAATAAAATTAGTCATTTCCTATCAATTTGTATGTGCTCAACACAAATATGACAGTCAAATTCTAATTTTGGCTCTGGATTTTTTTGTAATCTGCAATAAATTGATGCTTACATCACGAATGCATGCCAATAATAATAGGCCTATGGTTAATACCTGTGAAAAATCAAGTCATAGACTACTTCTTAGATTTCTTCGTTTGTCTCTTGTACAGCTGTTCAGGAGCATTTCTGGGGAGTGTCCAGCAGTAGTCAGCCAGCATAGTAGTGGACCATTTTCCCTGGTATCTTTGTTCCATTGATGCAATATCTTGATGAAAACGTTCGCCATGTTCATCACTAACCATACCATAGTTTTCAGGGAAGAAATCCAGATGAGACTTCTAGACACATATTGCAGCCAAATTTCTGATACTGCATCAGCATGTCTTCTACCAGTTCCTTGTAGTTTTCTGCCCTAACATTCCCAAGAAAGTTTGTAGATGCTAGGCGAAAAGCATTCCATGCTTGTTTCGCATCACCCTGCAGCAAGTTGTTGAACCAGTCATCTCAATGCAGACGGAATGTTTGCATAGATTATTCTCAACTTCTTTTGCCTTGTTATTCCACCAGAAAGAGGAGGAACCAAGCAGAAGTAACAGTCTTTTATGTGGTTGCTTGGCTCTCTCCACACCATGGGGACTGCAAATGGCATTGATGGTCTTTTGCCATTTAACCACTGTGAAAGCTGTGTTGTACATGTAGCCCAGCATATATGTGAGGCCCAAGGCCTGTCTTAGTGACCAACCTTGCATCCAAAGTAAGATGATAAGCCTTCTTCACTTGAGAAGTGATACTTTTCTTCTGGTTGGCAAATGCCACTTTCCCACAAATAGAGCAGAAATTGTGCACGCTATTAACACACTTTCGAGACATTACTGTTCTGTATTGTACCTAAATGGATAAAATCATAACAGTTCTATGGAAAGTAGCTTAAACTGTCTCACGCAAAGTCTGAAATATTTTCAAGGCTCAACCTTTCCGACAGGGCTTTCTATAGTGTACTGCTGACGTCAGCTCACTTCAGCAGCTGCCTAGCAGTAGTATTGCATTGTATCAGAAAATGATGCAATCAACTCTGTATGATGTGTGCATGATGGTATTATGCAATGTGATGCAATATTATATCATTCTAGGCTGATTTAGGATACTGTTGCTGTCCTACTGGATAAATTTACATGGTAAAACATATAAAATGAATTATATGAAATATCTTCAAATTGAGAGCTAATAAAAAATTTTCAGGGTGATATTCATGTTCAGCACACCAAGATACTACAGATTAGGGCCCTTTTAAAGCAGTTATGATCACACTGTTGACCAGTGTAATGGGAATTTTTCCGTGTTTGTGGGCCTTCTGGTTATCCATTTTATTTGGTATCTTTTTAAAATATCAATGTAGAAAAATAGAAAGGAAAAATACTTCACGAATAAAAGACTCTTTGAAACAGTTTCATGCTGTGCTTCTCTACGTGTCATTTATTTTCCTTCTGTACCTTTGCTTTGACACATTAAGTGCAGGGTGTAATGTCTTTATGGATTTTTTAGAACTGATCCATTTCCAAAACTTTCTGCAGAAAGTAGCAGAGAGGTAGGAAGAGAATGGGCTATGGAGCCAGATCTAATCATATCTAATCCTGGTTCTATCTGTGAGGGCCACTGCCCTTGAGCACATCCTGTACCTGATGTCGTGTCTAGAAAATCAGAGAGTAAGACCTGCCATCATAGACTGTCCCATTAGAGGTATATAGAGGGACCAACGTAGTATCTGCTCATATCTAGAATGGTAAGTAGCAGCTAGTATATTATATTATTACTATTATATTATTATTACAAGCTATGTCTAGTTTGTCATCATTATTCATAATATAATTAGGCAGCATCTACATAATAAGGCTACAGGCAGCTTCTGGAGGACCATTTCTGTTATCCTCATTCTGCTTCTATTCTTTTTGACCCTCCTTGTCCTGTTCATTTCTAAGATCCATTTATTTCTGTGTCTGATAACGCTTTCTCTCCTATGTTTTCCATGTATCAAGCTAACAGGGCCATTAGTATATAATCAACTTTCACAGATGGGAAATGGATATGCTTTTAATGACCAGAGCTTCAAGAATAATGTCTTGAATCTTTCTGAATAGGAGGAGAATATTCTAAAGAAAGGGCTCTTTTAGACCACTGTTAATATGGCAGCTAATAACAATTTTAGGTTTCAAATTTAGAGAATAAGTTTTCCAAAATGGGGATATTTTTGTGTCCATTCTGGTCTCGACCTCCATTTCCCTTGTTAAAAGTAAGGATGACACACACACACACACACACACACACACACACGTATATACACACACATACACACATATGTATTCAGGGATATATATTCAGGGATACACACACACACACATATACACATTCAGGGCAATTGATTCTTAAAATCATTTGGATATGAAATTACACAAGGTCTGTCCAGTTAAACCTATAATGTAACTATCTCAGGTAACATTATGTTTATTGTATTTCTTTATCTTATTCTTTAACAACTTTCATCAGATTTTCTACATGTATATATTTGTTGATCTATTGCTCTCTGTTCTGGTAGGAATTTGGGATACTGGATCATAGGGGAAACATGAATTTTTGTGATTTGATTATCATAAATGATTTTTATGAACAAATTATTTAGAAATGGGCCAGTTAGTCTCCTACATAAAATCCTTGATCAGGGTTTGCTTTTCTTAATTCACTGAACAATAATAGCAGCTTTTTTTTCTTTAAAGACTTATTTTACTTATTTATGTGAAGAAGAACAGGGGTGCAGGCCAGATGTGCAGGGGGTGAGAGGACTCACTAGAGACAGAGAGGGGAGCAGAATAGGCATATCTACCCAGAGTGGGGAGCAGGGGCAAGACAGGAGAGGTCTGCTGCACTATGTGAGTCAGCTCCCTGGCCGGGGATCCAAATCATGCCACAGTGGCTGGCAATAGCTGATGGCTCTGAGACTTTAACCCCTGCACCACCAAGGAGATCACTTGGATTTTCATGGTTGCAAAGTTTTGCCCTCCAAGCCACGGGGAATTTTACGAAGTAACTAACGTGCACATTTCTGGTCTCCTTTGTAGGTGCAACCACTTTGTTACCAAGCTTGCTCTGCTTACTGCTGCCTGCCCTCGGCGTCCTTGTCTACTTGGAATTCTGAATGTGGTGTGACAGCTGCTGTTCTCAGACCAGCTCAGGGGACAACCACCCCTGTGATGACTACGATTCCTTCCAATTCCTGTGGCTCCATCCTAAGACAAATAAAGTATCCCTTAACAAAATATCCAACTGATTTACAATACACGTTATGACTGAGGCATTCAGGAACCCTTTCATCCAAAAGAATAAACTTTTAAATGGATATAAAATGATTTTTAACTCGTTCCAATATGCCTTATAAACCACTTAACCTGATTCTGTGACAGTTGCATGATTTAATCCAATGGGACAAGTTACAGTGTTTAATTCTATAGGCTGTAGAGTGAAAGTAAAATCACCATACGCAGGTGCTTTAAATTTAATAACAAGTTGTGAAATATCATAGAGGTTGAAATGTTGATTGTATGTGGTAAATGTAAGAGTAATACAGTCTTTCGTACTATCTTCTCTGTTTCGGGTCTTGCATATTTTTGAATGACCACTATCGTCAGGACATTTTGAGTTTTTTCAGGAAAAAAGAGTATAGCAACATAAATTCCATTGTCTAGATAATTTTACTGAATGAGTTGAAAGATTTTGACTATTGAAGCCCAAATTCCACAACTTATCAGTGTTCTTATTTTCAAAGTATTTTCTAAATACTTTATTTTCAGAATCAGTAATACCTTTTAGTTAGTTTTTTAATAATAAAGTCCACATACCATATGAAGTTTTGTACTTCTGTATTCTATTCTGAAATTATTTTATTTATGCTTTTCTTATCAATTTCAAACCATAAAAATCAAAGTTCTTATTTAGAGTATTATGATATCGCTGTATTTATTCATATGTGAAATGACGAATTTTGAAAGTGCTTCCATTTTTTTAATTGAGGTGTGACAGTCTTTACACAGCTAGGAATAAATGGCAGTTGTATGAATATCAATTATCTAATACTATTCTAGTATCTTTCTTTTTCTGCATCATAGGAATGATACAGTAAAATGTTTCTTTATTGAAGGTATGGGATAAAGAAATAACCTGTAGGTTGGAAAAACTACAGTATTCCTTCTTTTTAAAAATTTAATTTAAACTCATTGTTCACTTCAATGCAATACTGAAAACTGGCTAAAAGTACCAAATCAATATGTTGCAAATGATACTTTGAAGGAAGGTCAGGAGGAGACAAAGAATGTGTTTCTGCAATGATGTCTCTCACATGTTGGTGCTTTAGGTTTTCTAGGTTGTGAAAAGGAAGACACACATTTCTTCATTCTCCATTGGTGTGCACAGAAATGTGTTTGAGTGTGGATGTGAAAGAAATTGAATAATAAAGGATTAGCTGGCTCATGAAATGGTTCAATGTCTGATGATTCAAGAGGTATTATCCTATTTTATTAGCACAACCTTGCTAGCTAATTAGAGATAGAGTTTATCTTTTTAGAAAGGATACCGTATAGGTTCGTAAAGGAATATTTACAGGGAGCAAAATAGATCTATTACTACTTTACCCCTACCCCCTTTCTTTAATTTTTAATTTGTATAATTTTTGTACTATATGTCTATGTGTAAATGTTTAAAACTTTCATTATGAAAATATTAATAAATATTTCATTAGTTTACATTTAACTCTATTATAAAATGAAGCTTTTTAAAAAAAATAAGTAAAATGGATGATTTCCCATGGAAGTATGTCAACAGTCTCAAGATTATAAAATACTTAATTATTTGAAAACAAAACACAATGTCTTCATATTTTAGAGAAATGAATACTCTGAAAGCCTTCTGTACAAATGTTGGTGTTTTCATTGTTATACTTTGGGTTTTATTTTGCAATATGAACCATGCTGGGCATTTTTCATGTAATTGGCAACAACCAAATCTTTGCATGCTCACCTTTTATTTCTATGTATGGCAATAAAAAGCAAAACTGGTTAGATTTTGCATGAAATGTTTCTGAAAGATAAGGAGACAGACTTTGGAGATTGTTTGCTTCATTTTAAATTTGTGGCAGAGATAAGGTGAATTGAATCTCATACACTGATAACTCAAGACTTTCATTTCTTCATGCTATTGTACAAATTTGACTTGGACCATCAGTTTTAAACTGTTGTCAAACTAACTAATGTATCATCTGCTTTAAGATACAAGATTCTTAATTAAACTTTATATAGTTCTAGACACATCTGATTTTTCTTTGTATTTCAGGAAAGGTGATAGTAGTTTTATTTGATACTGATAACTATTGAATTGACTTTTTAGTTCTTTTTTATCATTTTTCAATGGAGTAGTATAGGACTGTGCTTTGTCCTTTTTATGAATGAAAACAAATTATAAAGAAATAAATGTCTTACTGTTACCCACTAAATGACAATTGTCCTTTCAATCTGCCTAAAATTGAAAATTCACTTTTAGAAGGTTTTCACTGTAAGTTCAACAACGTGAACTACATATTCCTTGTTTCATAGTGATTCAACGTTTGAAGTGCTCTACAAAAAGTATGGACACAGACAAAACACACACAGACAAACTGGGGTGTGCATACATACTGAAATAAGGTCACCTGGTAAATCACTATTTTATGAAGTAGTCAGTGAATAGCACACAATCCAGTGCTAGAAATGAAAACAAGCTGTTAGGTGCTTACAAATAAGAGACTCGTTTAATCCTGAACGAGTTAATACTCTAAAAGAATAATCCACAAAAAAGCAAGACCATAGACAGGAATTTGGTACAGTTAACGCCTTCTCTGAGTCCTGAGGAAAACCAAGCCCAAACTTTTGAATCTCAGGGCCTCCTGTGTTCTGCCTCGCAACTTTTGTGTTCTCTTTGTGAATTTGCACTGACATTCTGACCTCACTTCCTTTTTCATGGGACTTGCTTCTCTCCTGGATCTTGACTTCCCTTTTGGGTCCTGCCTCTGTTTCTCAATCTTAAGTATTGGATTTCTTCTATTCTAATATTTTGATTCTGGTATTTGACCTGGGATCAACCTCAGCTCTCATTCCCCAAGCTTTGGGAGATCAAAGCTGCTTTCTGTGTGAGTGTTTTCCGTGTTAGTGGGTCTCAAATTTGGGCTGTCCATCAGGGCCACCTAAAGAATTTGAAAAAATAAAATGGATTCTCTGGGACCAAGTCCAGACCTACTAAAACAGAATCTTGGGAGTGAGGCACAATACTCTACCTTTTAGATTGTTTAGGGATGCCTGCAGGGAGCCAGGTTTGGGAAAACAGCTTTTCATGATTACTACAAGCTCTAGATTAACTTATTTTTAACTGAATCAACTATCAGCAACATGTATAAGAAATTTCAATATCTCAAGGAAAAAAAGGTCATTCCCTAAAGTGTTGATTTGCTCATTCATTCTTTTGGTTCTACAGTGTAAGAATTAAATGTTATATAATTTTTCACTAACAAAAATAAGCCTTGATTTGTTTCGAAAGCCAAGCAACAGACTGAATTTCACTTCAGATTTCTTCTCTAAAGGAATGTGCATTACTTTTACTTTTTTTCCTCCATGGGACTTGGAAAGTTAATTAAATTTTAATACTTAATTTCCTGAGTCTATAATCTTCGAGCGGTTGCTAATAAAAAGACTGATGAAAGGTCCCTCCCCAACTTCCACTTTTTTTTTTCAAGAATAGAAGCTGTTTTAGAGTGAGTTGACTTTAAGATTGTTTGATGGGAAGTCAAGATAAGATTTCTATATTGTTTATTGTATTTTAAAAACCGGTATTTTTTAATTACTAGCGATAATGTGATACTTGAGGTAATATCTGTATCTGTGGGGCCATTATCATTTGGTTCTAGAATTCAGCCCAGCTCTTCCTAAAGACAAAACTCTGAAGAGAAGGAACTTGGTCCTTTTGTGGCCTATCCTCTTCAGTCAAGTCCAGTTGCTTTGGTGCATTGAGAGCAAATGGTGAGTAACTTCTTACCTTGTATTCGTTTCCTACGGTTGCCGTGACAAATGGCCATGATGGAGTGGCTTCACAAAACAGAAATCTATTCTCTCATGAGCTGATCAAACCTGGAATCAAGGCTGTTTGCTTCTGGAGACACTGAGAGAGAAACGATTCTATGCCTTTCTCCCACCTTCTGGTGGCTTCAGGCATCTGAGCTTCCCTTGTAATTGGCATTTTCTCTGTATGTCTTGGTATTCAAATTGCCCTCATCTCCTGAGGACCCAGGTATTGGATTATGTTCCACCCTAATCTAGTTTGACCTCATTTTAATTTTATTACACCTGTCAAAAACCCAATTTCCAAATAAAATCACATTCACAGGTAACAGGTGTATATAAATATTGGGAAAATAAAATTCAAACTAGTATACATTTTTCCTGTTTTTAATATCTGTATACTGGGGCCTCCATGGTGGTCCAGGGGTTAAAGTCTCAGCACTATCAAGCTATCACCAGCCACTGTGGCCTGAGTTCTATCCCAGGCCAGGGAGCTGACCCCCATAGGGCACAACAGACCTCTCCCGTCTCAACTACTGCTCCCTTCAGCAGTGGATTTCAGTCAACCTGCCTGTTCTTCTCACTACTCTGTCTCTGCTGAATCCTCCACTCATCCCCCATTCCTCTGGCCTATGCCCCAGTTCTTGTATGCATAAATAAATAAAAATAAACCTTAAAAAATAATATCTGTATATTTGCCATTCACACTAAAGAGAGTATGTTGGAGAAGCTGCTATATGCATGCTTTAAAAAAGCAGATAATACATCTGGGTTGCTTCCATACCTTTGCTATTGTGAATAGTGCCGCAATGAACATACGGGTGCATGTATCCTTTCGGGTTAGTGTTTTTGTGTCCTTTGGGTAAATTCCCAAAAGTGATATTACTGGGTCGTATGGGAGCTCCATGTTTAGCAATTTGAGGACTCGCCATACAGCTTTCCATAGTGGTTGGACCAGTTCACATTCCCACCAGCAGTGTAGAAGAGTTCCTTTTTCTCCACATCCTTTCCAGCATTTGTTGTTGCCTGTATTTTTAATGTGTGCCATCCTCTCAGGTGTGAG
>PVIJ01009838.1:0-64179 GCA_004024925.1 Scalopus aquaticus | reverse complement strand
CAGGGAGTTTGAAAATTAGAAAACATCCCACCCTCATTCTGAAAGAGAAGCTTGGAATCTGGTCAACAAGAGGTTCCTGTTGAAAGAGAGCCCTAGTAGAAATTAATAAAATTGGTTTCATGTGTCAGCCTCTAGTGAGTTTTGAACTGAAAATGGGCATCTGAGAGACAGGTAATTGCGGGATTCACTCGTTTACTCACTCACTGAACAGGCCCTGTGCACCTGTGCGGGGCTGAGCCATGTGCAGCCCCCGCCTCCCCCCATGATCCCAGAACACAGGGAGCACCTGGGGTAGGGGCACCTCACTCCAGGGAGGGAGAGGTGGGATGACAGGAAATTCTGGGCTGAAAGCACCAGGAGGGGCCTTCGGCAGCCAGGGCGCAATCACGCCTGACCGTGAGGGCCTAAAGACCAGCTCCTGCGCTGGGGAGCCTCTGACACCCTGCCCCGGCACGGTCGGCCCAGGTGTGGCCTCTTTAGCTGTGTTTTTCTCCACTCGCCGCACAGGCAAGCTGCCGCAGGTGTGCTCAGGGCATCCTCAGCGCTGAGCTGAGTGAGAGGTGCCCTCCTTCCCAGAGAAGGGGCATTTGAGCATGTAAATTTCCAAGAACGAGCAGGGCATCGCATTGAGGGGCTTGAGAAGGAAGGTGTGGGACCACGACCGGCTCAGTCGAGGAAAGCTAGTCACTCTTCCTCCTAGGGCAGTGGTATCATCAAAACAAGGACACCCTCTGAGCCACAATGACCTTTAATTACCACAGTCCAAGGAAGAGATGCCAGGTTTGGACCAAGTGGGTAAAACAGAGTGGCTGATCAAGGGTGAGTTATGGGGGCCCTATGGGGACAGAGGGGCTGCCAGAGGAGGAGGAGGCCTGAGAAGGGGCCCCTGACCTCCATCCCAGGGCATGCCTTCTCCAACAGGACATAGGTCTCCAGAGGAAGAGAGGGTTGAACTCGTTCCCTGAAGAACAAGACCCTTTCTGGCACTCACATGCCAGTATGTTTCAGAAGCCCTGAGTGCGGGCTGTTGAAACAACGCTGCTAGGGAGAGGCTGTGGGAACACGCGCTGTTTGCTCACAGCAGTTTCCAGCAGGAGCTAGTGGAGCAACATTTTGGCCCCTCAGGAGAGAGGCAGGCGGACCTCAGTGGTCATCCAATCCTGGGCCTCTTCAGCACCTGCAACTCTTTTCAGAAGACTGCCAGTGGCATTGGCACCAGTTGCATTTTACCTGCTCCCAATTGAGTCTATCTATGGCCCTGGGGAGTCAAGTTATTTCATTTCACTGGATGACGGAACCCAGACTGAGACAAACTTGTCCTGGTCCAGTCAGTGTGCAAGCAGCGGCAAGGCCTAAAAGCTGCCTCCTCCGTGTATGCGGTGAGTACCTGGCAGGTGCTGACTGCAAGTCAGGCCCCGTGCTCAGCAGGAGCGTGACCTTCATCCTGACCGTAATGAGGCTTTGTGGGAGGCTCCTGAGGCCAGGCAGCTGTTGAAGGGTGTGTGACCGGAGGGCCATGACGGCTGGGCACTTAGCCACAGCAGCTTGGTTATAAGCTGTGTCTCACGAAGTCTGCAAGCTTGTAATGATGGTGATGCCTGGGCAGGGAGGTGCAGGGGATGAGCCTGGTGGAAAATAAGGACAGAGCATTCCGGGCTGAAGAATTGCAGGGTGTGGGCAGGGAGGGCACCCAGTGCTCATGGGTGGTGACGTGGTGCCTTGGGCTGGAACTTGAGAAGCCTGGGACTCTGCTGCAGACGGTGAGTGTGACTTTGGGCCAGGTGCCGGTAGAGGTTTTCAACAGGAGGAACACATTGGATTCCTCCTTCCAAGGAAGAAGGCTTTCCTCCTCATCAGGAATAAGGGTGTCCTGGCCAGACTATCTTGCAGGATTATTGAGAGGAAAAAGCCAGATCCAGAATGTGACCGACAACTGGAAGCCCTAAAACTTAAAGGGCAGTGTCAGGCACTGCGTGGGCTTTAACTAATACCTACAGTCCATAATTAGTGAGTGTTTAGGACTTGCCAAGTGCTATGGCGAACTTTTCTATGTCTTGTATCAAGTATCTCATGTCTCTAGTCCCCAGGATTCTTCTAGAAACCTGATTTGGTTATTCATACAAACTTGCTTGCCTAAGTTTTTAAATGACAGAGTTTTTAAATGATGGAGCCACAAACCTTGATAGGCCTGAGAGGCCTACGACCCCCTCCTGGATGTCTCATTCTTTCTCAGCCAGGACCACCTGGAAGAGAGCTGGAGCCAGACCAGGGGCCCAGCCTACAAGCAGGCGGTGGCCGGCGCAGACAGAACAAGCTTGTTCTTTTTATGTTTATTGGCTCTTCCTTTCAGAAGGAAGCAGGCACCGTAGCAGCCTCCCAGCAGCACTCCATAGCTGGGTCCGGAAAGACACACAGAGCCCAGGGCAGCCAGCCAGGCCCTTCTTCCTTTCACCTCCGCCAAGCAGGGGATTTAATGCCACAGCCTGCAGCGAGAACCCAGGCCGCGAGCGTCAATATTTGCCATCTCCTGGCCTCCCTAGCCAGGGTTTCAAGATCAGTACTTTAAGTACAACAGGTTCTTCGCTGTGCAAACACACAGGGATAGATTAATGGAATTTAAAGTGGCTCAGGCGTTGTCTCAGAGCTTGAACTGAAAATCTGGTCTAAGTTAACCCTCTGCCGTGGCTGTTTACTCGGGGCTCTCCTTTTATCCTTACACTCACTAGAGCACAGCGCCAGGGCTGCGTGGAGCTCAGAGCCCACCCAGTCAAGCTTTTGACAAGGAGACGCTTCTTCCTGGAGAGAGAAAGGACCAGCCCAAAGTTGCACTGACTGGTGACCATCGCTGGGATTCTGAGGGCCACCTAGCCACGCCAGGCCAAGGTAGAGTGACTTCCCTGAGTGCTTTTTTTTTTTTAAATTTATTGAGGTATGATTTCTATACTGTGAAATACACTGATCTTTTTAAAATTTATTTATTTATGCATACAAGAGCTGGGGTGTAGGCCAGAGGTGTGGGGGAGGGTGAGAGGATTCACCAGAAAAGAGTGGGAGCAGAACAGGCAGATCTACTGAAGTACACCGCTGAGGGGAGCAGCGGGGCAAGACAGGAGAGGTCTGCTTGCCATGTGGGTCAGCGCCATGGCTGGGGATCAAACTCTTGCTGCAGTGGTTGCGGATAGCTTCACAGTACTGACACTTAACCCGTTGCGCCACCAGAGAGGCCCTGAAATACACTGATCTTAAGAATATAGTGCAATGAGTTTTTGAAAAGAGATTTATTGAGGTATAACTGACATATACAATAAGCCTCCCATATTTACAGGGTGCACTTTTGTTATAAGTTTTGACATGGGGATATACCCATAAAACTATCACAGATGAGAGTGAATATATCCGTCGCCTCAACTGTCCTTGTGTTCCTTTGTAATCCTTTGCTCTCACCTCTCCTCCATCTTCATTTGCTTAGTGAGACAAGCATGACCTATTTTTTGTCTTTATAGATTAGATCACTCTTTTCAAGGCTGTTATATAAATGAAGTAGACAGTGTAAACTTCTGTTTTGCTTGGGCTTTCTTTCATTCATAATTAACAGTGAGACTGATCCATGAGGCATCCCCACCAATATCCATTCCAACTTATTGTTGAATGATATTCCAGTGCATGGATATACCACGATTTGTACATCCCGGGCTGAAGAGATGCTCTCTGTAAGATTCACATTGTTTTGAAACTAGCAATCAAATTGGGAGAAAACTGACATCTTACCACTGTTGAGTTTTCTCACCCTTGACTACATGTCTTCATTTATTTTGTTCTCCTTTAATTTTTCTCAGCAGTGTTTTATAGTTTTCAGCATACAGGTCTGTACATCTTTTATCTGCTTTATCCCTAAGTATTTCATAGTTTAGTGGTATATGGTATTTTTGAATTTTAATTCTTTGTATATAAAATTACAGCTAAATTTTATGTTGAGCATGTATCCTACAACTTTGCTAAACTCACTTATTAATTCTAGTAGATCATTTGGTAAATTCCATCAAATTTTCTCTTTTTTTTAAGATTTATTTATTTATTTATTTATGCATACAAGAGCTGGAGTGCAGGCCAGAGGTACGGGGAATGAGAGGATTCACCAGAGACAGAGTGGGGAGAAGAATAGGCAGATTCACTGAAATACACTGCTGAGGGGTGCAGCAGCAAGACAGGAGAGGTCTTCTGAACCGTGTGGTTTAGCTCCGTGGCCGGGGATCGAACTCTGCTGTAGTGGCTGCTAATAGCTTCACAGTGCTGAGACTTAACCCCTTGTGCCACCACAGAGGCCCTCATCAAATTTTTTACATAGATAAATCATACTCTGTGTATGAAAACAGTTCTATTTTTTTCCAGTTTCAATGCCTTTTAGTTCTTCTCTCATCTTATTTCAGTAGCCATTTACCATGTTATATGGATATGGTGGGGGCTGACAAATTTGCCTTGCTCCTGAACATGTGTGTATGTTTTTGAGTGGATGAGCATTGTAATTCCTCTAGGAGTGGATCATATGTTGAGAAGTGGGTCACATGCTGGATGACATGTTAACTTGTCTCTAACCTGAGACACTCCTTGACTGTCTTCCACAGTGGTGGTACCACTCTACATTTCCACCAGCAGGGTATAGCTAAGGGTTTCAATCTCTCCACATCCTTATAACACTTGTTATTGCCTGTCTTTTTCACTATATGCACCTAGTGGGTATGAAGTGGTTTTTGATTTGCATTTCCCTTATAGCTAATGATGCTAAGCATCTTTTTATGTGCTTAAAGGCCATTTGTATACGTGGTTTAGAGAATTGTCTACTCAGATCCTTTGCCCATTTTTTTGAGTTCTTTATCTTTTTATTTTTTGACTCGTCCGAATTCTTTACATATTCTGGATTCTGGTCCTTTACCAGGTATATGATTTTGTAAACTTTTTTCCCATTCTGTAGATTGTTCTTTTCACTTTCTTGAAATGTGTCCATTGAAGTCTACAATATTTTAGTTTTGATGAAGTCTAACACCCTTTTTGGGGGGTCAGTTGTGCTTTTCATATCATATCAAAGAAGACTTTACCTAACCCAAGTGGGTGAAAATTGATGATTGTACTTTCTCCTAAAGGGTTTACAGTTTTACACTTAGATTTAGGTGTAGGGTTCATCTTCAGTGAAGTTTTGTATATGCTAGGAAGAAAGTCTCTCCCTTATTCTTTTGGGTGGGTATCCAGTTGCCTGGCACCAGTTGCAGAAACGATTATTCTTTCTCCATTGAACTATTTTAGCTCCCTTATTCAAAATCAATTGACTGTAAATTAAGGGTTTATCTCTATACTAAATATGATAGTTTTTTTATTAGATGCCAGCAACTGTGAATCTTAATTTGTTGGGTGTGGGATAATTTTGATTTCCTATAAATATTCTTGAGCTTTGTTCTGGGGTGTGATTAAGTTACTGCTAACAGTTTGGGCCTTTCAGGTCTTCCTTTTAATATTTACTAGTCAGAATAGCCATTTAGTCTAGGCCAATTATTATCTAGGACTGATTATTCCCTGCCGAGGTCAGACTTTTCTGAATGCTTTTCTGAATGCTTTGTGGACAATGAGGTTTTCCACTAGTCCCAAACCTGGATAGCTATCAAGTACTATATCTTCTAACCTTCTTCCTGGTCCTTTTTCTGGCCTGGGGTAGTTCCCACACATGCATATGCTGTATTTCAAGAGGCTCCCTGCATGTCACTGAGATGCTCTAAGTCTCAGCTTTTTCCTCTTCATTCCTTAGTCCTGTGAACTCTAGCTGCCTTGCTTTCCCTAAACTCTACTACTCCATCTCCTCAATTCATGGATTCTGGGGCTCTGCCTGAATTCCCCTTCCCTGGAGGACAGCCTGGAAACTCTCTCCAGGCAGCAAGCTGGAGCAACTTTGGGGCTCACCTTTTCTGTCTCTTAGGGATCACTGACCTTCACTGCCTTATGGTGTTTTTAAACTGTTTTTATATATTCTGCCTGTTTTTTTTTTTTTGTTGTTGTTGTTGTTCCAGGCAGAAGGGCAAAGTTGGCCCCATCATTCCATTCAGAATGCTTTCTGAATTCTTTGAGCAAGGCAGAGAGAGATTTTTCCCTATTTTCTAGTCCCACCAGGCCTGGGGTCTATACTTGCAGATTTGTTCTACCCTGCTCATCAAGAAGACAGGAGGCCCAAGCATTATTACTTCATTTTGTAGGCTGAAAGACTGAGACAGTGACCTGAGCCTCCTATACTCTCCAGAGGGAACTGATGAGAGTGAATGAGATTAAGGCCTACAGAATTTCCTGTTTTGACTGCTCCGTGCTGAGGGGGAAATGCTGGATTTGTGAGTCAAGCCGAGATTACACCCTGATTTTCCCAGCATTGCCCCATATTGCCGAGCTTGGCTTCCCATCTGCAAAGCACCCTAACATTTACAGAGTGCTTTACTTGGAAGCACTTTGTCACCCTCATTCCATTATCTCCATCCAGTTTCTTAAAGAGGAGTCCTGAGATCTGGGGCATCAGATTCTTGGCAGGGATGGAGGGTATTACTTAATTAAAATATAGGCTTCTAGGACCAACAAGCTCTCCAGAACCAGAATGGAGGGATGCCCCTTTTTTAACAGGCTCCCCAAGAGACTCTTGGCAATTTCAGGGACCCTTAGATCCAAACCCTAAGCCATTGACTTCCTCCTTAAGAGCTACGGCACTTGCTCGATGTAGTTTTATTTTTCAGTTTTATTATTATTATTGTTATTTATATCTTTTACATTATGTGTATTCCCCATAGGTTACCCACCACCGATTCACCCATGAACCGTCACCATAGTCCCTTGTGCTCTTTTCTGCTCTGTTTTGAGCCCTTATCTTCCCCCTCCCTCACTGAATGTCTCTCTCTTATTTGGCTCCCCTATATTCCTGCCATAAATGAAGCCATTCCACATTTTTCTCTTTCCTTCTGGCTTATTTTGCTGAGCATGATCCCTAGTAGCTCCATCCATGCTGCTGCAAATTGCATGAGTTTATCTTTTTTGATTGCTGAATAGTATTCCAAGATGTGCAGTTTTATTAAGATTAAACCTTTTGACTCCTAATCTCATGAGCATTATGTGCCTTTAAAAAAATAGCTGGGGCCTCCCTTGTGGCGCAACGGGTTAAGTCTCAGCACTGTGAAGCTGTCCCTCCAGGGAGCTTCCCACATGGTGCTGCAGGCCTCTCCTGCCTCGCCTGCTGCTCCCCTCAGCAGTTCTGCTCCCCGCTCTGTCTCTGGTGAATCCTCTCACCACCCCACACCTCTGGCCTGCACCTCAGCTCTTCTTGTGTGTGTAAATAAATAAATCCTTAAAAAAAAAAAGATGAATCAAAATATTATTTTCAGCCATTTCAAAGCATTGTTTATGACAATCAGGGAAATCTGCTAAGTGTTAAGAGATTCCTAAGGCTGGAAGCGACTTTAAACGTCTCCTCCAACCCCCGCCTCAGGTTTGGATTGTCAGTATGCCAGATAACCACACAGCTTCAATTTGCACACTACTGAAGACAGGGAGCTTGCCTCTGCTCCTAATAGCTGTGAGTTTAGAGACTGCCTTCTGCTTCTGAATCAGATCTCTCTCTAACTGGCTGTAAATCCAGAAAACATGTCTGTTCCCTCTGCCCTAAGAAAACCCTTCCTCTGAAAACAGTTCACCTTTTCCAGCACTGAGGCCCCTCAAGCCACACACCCACCGGTCATTGGTAGTTCCTCCTGGGCTCCTGAATAAGCGTGCGTGCAGAAATGCCTAGCTGCCCTCACTGGCCTGTCCCTTGGCTTCCTCTTGTTCTGTGTGAGCCACTGTTGAGCTGGCATAACCACTGCTTTCCTGAAGGATAAGGATGATGCAATTTGGAGCCCTAGTGGCCACTCCCCTTCTCTGCAGGTTTGCTCCTGGTAGCGTGGAAGCATGTGTCGTGGTCTATCTGATGCTAAATAGCTTTCTCCATCAGACTCTCCGCTACCTTTCAACTCCAAACCAAAGTGCTTGCATCTGTCTTTCTTCTCTGCCCTCTTGGACCAGGGTGTGTGGCGGAGCACCTCCACTGTCTTGGACTACTCCCTGCTCTTGGTTTCTGTACTGGTGCACTGGCCTGGTTTTCTCTTCCTTCAAACATTTTTTCTTCAGTTGCCTCTTCATCTGCTTCCCTTTAAACATTGCCATTCCCTAGGGATCCATCTTTAGTCATCTGTTCACCCCACTTAATCTCAGTAGTTCATCATTTTGGTGGGGGTGGGGAGATATTTTCTCTTCTTTGAAAAGGTAATGGCTACAGATCCATTCTATAGTAGAGTGGGGGGAAGCCCACATTTATCCCAACACACATTTTGCATACAATCCTAGGTCCTTAACCTAGTTTTGATTGCTTTTATTCCCACCCCTGGCGTCTTCCCAAGCTCTCTCCCAGGCTCACAGTGCTTGGCCCTCAGACTAACACATCAAGTCTCCTGATCAGTGTCATCTGGTTGTCCCATTGGCTCCTCAAACTCTTACAAGCCCAACTGAATTCATCTTATCCCTGAACTTCTTCCCCTTTCAGTGGGAAGTGCCCCCATCTCCGTGGCTACTTATTTCAGGCTAGAAACCTTGACACCATCTGTGGTCACTTCCTTTCCCAAAGTTTGGACACCAAATTCCTTCGGTTCCACTACGGATCCCCATCACCAAGCAGAGTGCCCAGCTCCTATCAG
Source organism: Scalopus aquaticus (assembly GCA_004024925.1). Taxonomy (NCBI): domain Eukaryota; kingdom Metazoa; phylum Chordata; class Mammalia; order Eulipotyphla; family Talpidae; genus Scalopus; species Scalopus aquaticus. The sequence goes on along the minus strand of PVIJ01009838.1, from coordinate 55,435 downwards.
CTGCTCAACAAATACAGTCTTTACTCCTCACTGCCACCCCCTGTGCTCTGTGCATACGCCTACCTTCTCGGCCTCCTCTGACTCCTCATTGGACTTCCCTCCTCATCAGCTTCCACATAGTGGCCAGAGGCCTCTTTCTTTAACACAGATCCTGCCACCCCTGCTTTGATCTCCTGCTCAGCTCCCTAAGGTTAAAGTCCTTCCCCTACAGGGCCTCCCTGGTGACTCAACTGGTTAAGCACAGCACTGTGAAGCTATCCAGAGCCACTGCAGCATGAGTTCGCTACCCAGCCAGGGAAATTCCCACATGGTGCAGCAGACCTCTCCTGCCTCACCCCCTGCTCCCCTCAGCAGTGTACTTCTGTCCATCTGCCTGTTCTGCTCCCCACTGTGTCTCTGGTGAATTCTCTCACCACCCCACACCTCTGGCCTAAACCCCTGCATTGTATGGATAAATCAATCTTAAAAAAAAAAAGTCTGTCCCCTACAGTGATTCCTGCTGACTCCTCTAGTTTCATCACTCAACTCTTTAACCCTCTGGCCACCCAGAACGCCTGCGAGCCTGTGAAGACTGATGCCATTATCCACTCAGGTGTGCAGACAAAACTAGCAGAAGAGTGCTGCCAGTCTTTTCTATACTCCATAGACCCTAAAATGCTCCTGATGTGCTGACTCATATTCATCCTTCGAAACTTATTCAAGCAAAAAAAACAAAAAAAAAAAAACTTATTCAAGCTTCACAGCTCTGGTTACCCATTTTGGCAAATCTTCACTGTGATCCTTTTTTCTATCTACACGTTCCCTAGGTGAGTTCATGTAGCCACGAACCCAAATATCAACTCCATACTGTTGATTATCAACTTAACAACTTTGTTGGTAATTTTAGTCCTAACTGCTCTAGAACCCCAGACTCCTATTTCTGAATCCCTACTTGTGTATTCCACCGGGCATCTTGAACTTGTCAAAAACAGCAATCTTGTTTTCCCTACCCACTCTCAACTCCATCTGGTCCTCTCCTATATTTCCCATCTTTGTAAATGGACACCATTATCCACTCAGGTGTGCAGGCAACACCTTAGGAAGGAGGCATCTTTGACTTTACACCTGTCCTGACATGAAATGCATCCACATTATCAGCTCTACCCCCAAGTCTTGCACCCAAACCAAAAGTCTAACAAACCATCACAGCCTTACTCCTGCAGCTCAACCTTGCTGTCCTCTCTCACCGGGACGTCTTTAAAGGTCCTGGACTCTGGCTCCACTGTTGCATCTGCCATGCTCCATTCTCACATAAGGATTAACTCTTCAAATCAGAAATCAAATGGGATCTGATTTGTTTAGTAGCTTCCTATTGTACTAACATTCAGATTCCAGGCCTAGAACATCTGTCACTTGTCTCTCCCCTAAACTCATCTTTTACCTTTTATTCACTATGCACTAGTCACCTACTTCCACTTTATTCTTGAATGTACCAAGCATTTCCCATTTCAGGCTTCTGCACTGTTTCTTTCTTCCCTGAGACCCCTGGGGCTCCTTCCACTAGCTCCCTGGGAATCCCCCGAGATGTTTACATGATTAGCTCCTTCTCACATTTCTCAAGTCATTTCTTAGAAAGGCCTTTTGTAATCTCCTAATTAAAATTCTAAATTAACTCCCTCATTCCCAGCCCTTAATATCCCATTACTGTTCCACTTTCTTTAAAGTACTTCTCACTATGTGAACCTAGTTTATTGATTCATTGTACTGCCTATTGTTTCAATGTACTATCTTTCTTGTCTGTCTCATCCTGCTTGAATATAAGCTCTTTGAAGGCAAATTATCATCTTTCATATTGTTCACTGTTGAATCCCAAGGACGGGGCACATGTTAAATGTTCAATGCCTTCTCAAATGAATGAATAGCTCAGCATTAAAAAAAAAGCAATCATAAACATGAAAACTTGGCCTTATGTCATATTCTTACGTAAGTCTAACAATCTGAAAGATTCTGATTTAGTAAATACGGGTGGGGTCCCAGAATTTTCATTTTAACAAATATCCCAGGAGATTCTGGAGTAGGGGTCCACAGACCATACTTTTTGAGAAACACTGATTTATTCATTCTTATAAGCATTAGGTAGGTAGGCAGAGGTAAACTGAGGATTAGCAGAATTGAGTTACTTGTGCAAAGTTCATGAGCCAGCAATTCTAAGAAACAATAAAGTCTAAAATAGCTAATCCTCACATAAATTAAACACACACAAATTAACCCAACTATATAGGCTAGTCATACATTCTTAATCTTCATCTCCATCATTAAAACAAAGCCTAGGCTTTTATAACTCCATGAGTGACTAAAATTAATTGTTTAGATAAAAAAAGTAGTAGTTGTTTAAGGAATCACCAGGAGAAAATGAGATCCTTGAAACGAGAATTAAAGAAAACAAAACCTTAGATTTAAAAGTATACTATGTTTGTAAAAGAGAAAGAATCAGAAATTGCTTTGAAGGAAGACTTGCCTTCCAAATTATCAGAACAGGTAGGATATCTGAAGAGTAATTCCAGATGCCACTTTCTGACTAGCATTGCACTACAATGACAGCAGGAGTAGATGTAGTTAGGAGTCATCAAATCAGACTCTTCTAACAATGTATGTTAAATCTGACGAGGAATGCTGGCTGTTTAATTGCACTAAGAATTTGGCAAAATACGCTACTGTCCACCCAATGACACTTTAAAACTCTACTTATACAGAGAAAAAGATCTATCTGGCCTTTCTCATCTTTTCAGAAATTTCAAATTTCAGAAGTCAGCTTTTGATATGATCTAGGCAATAGGCCACCTTTACAGAGGCAGCACCTTGCTTAGCACTAAATAGGAAATAAAGCATGTATCAGATCTATGATCTATTAAAATACTGGTTAAATGCCAAAGTATTTCCAAATATCAAATTTGTCAATCCAATGCTCTTAATTTCTTGATTCCTCTCTCATGTTTTTTCCCCCCAAAGATTTATTTATTTATGCATGCAAGGCAAGAGGTGTAGGTGAGAGGTGTGGGGGTGGTGGTGGTGAGGGACTCACCAGAGACAGAGTGGGGAGCAGAACAGGCAGATTTCCTGAAGTACACTGCTGAGGGGAGCAGCGGGCGAGACAGGAGAGGTCTGCTGCGTCATGTGGGGCTCTCCTTGGCCAGGGATCGAACTCATGCTGCAGTGGCTGCGGATAGCTTCATAGTGCTGAGACTTAACCCCCTGCGCCACCAGGGAGGCCCTCTCTATTCTTTTTAATTGGCCAGTATGACTTATTTTAAGCTAGGTTTTAAGGATGAAATATGGTTCAGAACAGCACTGTCCAATAGAAAAATAACGCAAATCATGAATGTAAGCCATGTAAATTTTCTAATAGCCACGTTAGAAAAAGAAAAATAAATGAAATTAGTATTTTTAACCCCCAAATTACTTAAGGACAGCAAAATGTTTATTTGAAAAAATTACTATGTATTGAAAATATACATTAGAAATTATTACATACTTCCAGAGCATTCCCCCCCCGCCCCACACCACAAAAGTAGAAATATCTGCTTGCTAGGCTAATGCCATAGGTAAAATCACACAAAAAAGAAAATATCATCAGCCCCTTTTGCTCATACGTCAGAGTTGGGGGTGAGGGGAGGTCAACTTATATATGCCAATCAATAAGAATTTAACAAGTCCCAGTCTTCCACAGCAAGACACACACATTTCTGCTTTGAAGACTGTGAAGAGTTATTCTGTTCCTTCTCTGGCTCCTCAAAAGCTCTCTTCTTGCTCTTCTTTGACTCCTGGCTCGAGACAGCTTCATGTTTCAATAATGGCCCAAGGCAGTCTGGGGTTTTCTCTTTATAGAACTGAAGCTTCTCAGAAGCGTTTATGTGGGTGTCTGCCAGGGGACACTTAACTGGGGCTTCTGTTCGAGCCCGCTTCCCATCTGTAAGGGTGATGGAGGGAAGGGCAGTGAGTTGAGGTATCAAAATTTTCTTCCTTTCTAAGGCTGAATAACATTGTATTGTATGTAAATACTGTTTTGTTGAAAAAAAAATACATTTTATTTATCCATTCAACAGTCAACAGATACTTGGGTCACTTCTACCTTTTGGCTACACTTAATTCCTTTTTAACCCCTATATTCTGTCTACGCTTTTGCCACTGCAAATCTTTTTTGAAACAAGGACACAAATAAATATATATACATACATATCTGACAAATTATTTCCCTGTCACTGGTACTCAAAAGCAAAGTGTGAATTTACAAAGGTAATGTATGTTGGAGAATACAAGCCTTGGTGATATAATTAATTTCCCACTGAGCAAAGACATGCTAACTGGTTTAAAGGTATAAATAATGCAAGGGCACTCCAAGGGAAAGGGAACTTCTTACAGAAGTGCTGAGCTGCCTTCCGAGACTCTGAAGTTTCTTGTGGCTTCATAGCTTCCGAAGTCACACGCTCCCACTGCAGAACAATCTGAAATATATTTGGAAAGATTTGAACCCGAACAAAATCTCAAGTCTTTAGTTTTAAGACTTCCTGTTACTTTCCATAAACACCTGTAGTATAATCTTACTTCAGATGATCAGTGATAAGAATGTGAACCAAATCAACTCTGGATTTTCTGTTGGTCAGAATACAAACATGTCGGGTAAATGTATTTGCCCAACTCAGAAAAAAATCCATAAAGCTCACCCCCTATTTTCACCTCTATTCCAAGCTGAAAATAAATTGCATATCCTTAAACTAATACCAAAATTTAAAAATGAAGTCATACTATTCACATATTCCTAGATTCGTTCTCAATGCCTTGCAATATATCAGCTCTAACTCTTGTATATAGATATAAAATGACCACACTTCCATATTCCCATAAACATCATGCTCAATTTTCATTTTTAAACTGTTAGAAACATAATTTTATTAGAAGCTAATACAAATTCTTTTGAAAATTTGGCTGAGTATAACCTATATATAAGTAAAATGATTATTTCACATATACCATGAGTAGAAAGCACTTTATAATATACATAGTATTTCTCATTACGGTATGCAGTGAAAGAGTTATTAAAAAAATGAAAAATATTTTCAGTAGGCACAGAGGCAGTATGACAGAATATAAGATTATAATTTCAGAGTTAACTCCACTACCTACTTGCCAGGGGACCCTTGGCAAGTGATTCAATTTTGGGGTCTCAATCTCTTCATCTGTAAAATAGGGATTAATAACTAATAATTAATAACTTACCCCACTGTACTCTAGTGAGAAATGAGATAACACAGAAAAAGATTTAACATAGGCCCTGGCACCCAGAAAGTATTTAATACGTATTAGTTGTTATTTCTTCTATGACACTTTCCTAATTATAGAAAAATCCCTCAAGAGAATGCCAAGAGGGATTGACGGAGTAAGCAACAGAGAAAATTGTATTCCTACTAACAGAAATCAGGATATAGATATAGGAGGAGCTGTTATGGGATGGGAAGAAGAAAATGAGTTTAGTTCTAGACAAGCTGAATTTGAAGTGCCAGGTGGACATTTACGGTTGATATTTATAACAGGTCTAGAATAGGAGAGAAAGTAGAATCATCTCTGGAGGAACAGTTAAGGTTCTAAGAACAGCTAAGAACACTCAGGAAGTGGAGATATAGGAGGAAAGGAGAAAGTGAGGAATCAGCAAAACTAAGGCAAAAAGTCAGAAAGTTAGGGGAGAGACAGGAGAGAGGTGCAAAGAGAAAAAGTATACAGCTTGTATGTTTATGTACCAATACCGCATAAAAGTCAAAGAAGGTGAAGAAAGAGCAGTGGAGGCCAGAACTCAATTACAAGGCATTAAGAACTGAGTAGGCAGAGAGAAGGTGGGAGATGTAAAGACAGAAAACAATTCACTGCACTGGGCGATGACGAACATGTTAAAATAAGAGTAACCTGAGTATTGAGTTTATAAACAGAAAGGAGACAGCCAACAGAGAGCAAGACTGAAGACAAAATAGAGCAGTAGAAGGAAAAAAATATTAGTACAGTATAAGAGGAAGATGGAGATTTAAAACAAAACAAAACAAAAAAAACAATAGAGAACCAAAACAAAAAAAAAAAATATTTAAAGGGCTTATCATTGGAAGGAAGTGGAATACTTGTTTCCCTTTAGGAAGAGAAACAAAATGGCTGAAGAAAGGGAGAAGTTTTGAGACAGAGCTCAGGAAGTAAGAGGATTCCTGTTAGATGGCCTCATTTTTCTGTGTCATCTGCTTAGAATGAGAGCAGGAGAACTGAGTCAGTCTGAAACAGTTTTAATAAGGGAGCAGCAGAGAAAGATGAAGCACTGCTGCCAGGCCTGTAGGACCTGCTGAGGCTGCATGGCCTGAAGCTGTACTGAGTCCAGTGAACTGTCAGGCCAGGGTACTAGGTATTTTACTTCAACTGTACCAAATTCTGCAGAGAGTTCATAGCTTCTGCACTGTACAGATGAAGAAAAAGAGACTCAAAGTTGTCTGATGTCATACAGTTATTGGGCTGTTCTGCCAGGACCTCAAACCCAGGTCTCTTTGATTCCACAGCCTATGCTATTTTTACCATGTGATCTGCTACCCAACTACATGTATGACCACCTCACACTGGCCCCATCCACTGGCTATGTCTAGGATTCATCCAGTGCTACACAGTGTCTGGCAATGCACTATAATTATTTCAGCATCCACTTCTGGACTACAAAGTACTGCTGAAACACTGACTCACCAGCATCCCTTCTTGCTTACACAGAGGGAGATGAGGCTACAATCAGGCAGCTAAGTAGGTCTACTATGACACATTACAGCTTGAAGCCAAACATGGAGCCATTAAAAAAAAGGTGAGTCTCTAGGCTTTACCAAGAAACAATGGTTTAAAATATCTGAAAAGAAAGGCTCCAGCCACAGGTAAGCTGGAACCTACTAGAGCTCTACCACTTGACTTCCTACTTAAGCCTGTACTTTACCAAGCCAAGGAAACCACTGAGAGTTAAAGTTCAGCCAAGTTGTTAAAAACAAGAAGTTTCCATGAGAAAAAAGACAAAAAAAAAAAAAAAAAAAGACATCTCCCCACTAAAGATCTAAGTGATAAGGAATCCGCCCCCAAAGGGGATGGGGGAGAAAGAGTTGAATTTGAATCCTTATCAGTGTGACTTATTCCCTTTATCAATATAAAGGCTACTAATAAAATCTGTCCTTCTGAAGTTGGGTCAGATTTCACTCATTTTCTTAGTCATTTAAAAAATGGCCTTTTCTCCCAGGCCCAATAAAGGCAAAGCACTATCTAGTGGCCAAAGGAGATTTAAAGACCAGCATCTAACACCTCTCCTAAAGTAGTTGCATCAATTAGAGGGTATCAGCATCTCTGATTTGATATGAAGATGACAATTCAAGGAATACCAAAAGAATTAATGTCTGTTCACAGCGTTGAATTATATACTTGGAATTAAAATAAAAAGTTGTATTAACAGAAGGGAGAAAAATCTGTATTACCTGGTCAGCCCAGCCCTCGGTCTTGCAGTTACTATGATCAAATTCCTTCAAAGGCACTTTGGAGTGAACGAGGCCTATGTGGGTCTGGAGCTTGTGTTTAACAGCCTTGATGTCCTAGGGAGGGAAAGACCAGAGGAATGTGCAGAGCCTGGTGATTTCTCACTTGCTTTCAGGGGGAAATAAACACCATCAATAAATACTAGCCCATTCTAAACACCAATTAGCAGAAGGAAAATATCAAATTATGAGTTTAGAAAAACAGAAGGGAGATAAGTCTTACCTTGAGCCCAGTCCCAGAGATATCTAAGCAGTTTAGTTTTCTGAAAGAAAAGAGGTATCCAATTCCTGCATCTGTGATTTCAGGGTTACCTAGATGTTAAAAATGTAGGCAGTATTCTGTTATAGTATAACTACTGCTAAAATGCCAACAATAAGTTATAAAAAGGTCAAACAATGACAAAATATAAAATACCTTATCCTTCCTATATGTAATATGAAGGAGCCATACTAGAGGACTCTTAGGTCCTTCATAGCTCTAACTTTCCAGGAGCTGGGTGGGTGGGGGGTCAGCACAAAAGTCAGTGAAGCAGGTAGTTATCTCAAAGAATTTAATCTGCGATACACATATTTTAAAATGGTTCATCAGACCTTAAGTTGTTCATGGCCATTTTACCTCCAAATCAAAAAGGTTTTCTTTAAAGTTTTTTTTTTTAAAGGGTACACAAAAAAACTATTACTACTCTTACTAACTTGCATCATTTTTCAGAATCCTTTTCTCACATATTAGCTTCTTATATCAGAGTACACTGAGTCCTCAAGGTCAGGAGCACAGTGCCTGGCACACAGCAGATGCTCAAAAACATTTGCTGAATGAATACACTTCACTGGGAAGGAGGAAATTCATTACCATCATTTTACAGAGGCTAACCCAAGACTCACAGAGGTAAAAAAAAAAACTTGCCCAAGGTACACAGCTTGCTAGTAAAAGTAGCAGAGCGAGGAGTATCCTCTGACCTCAAACCCTGCTCCTTCTATTCTTCTGACACCATGCCATCCTATCATATACTCAATTTAATGCTCAGTTAAATCACAAATGAGCTCTATTAACTTTCTACCACTGGAGTCAATATCTGATTAATCGTGCATACATCATCCAATTGTGGATTCATCCAGATTTTCAAAAAGCAAATACTGATTAAGAAGAAAAGGGGAAAAAAAGGACCTTACTGACAGATACTGTGGCCCAGCAACTCAAAGAAAGCAAAGATGAGCCAATTTACATATGCATTGAAACAATAAAAGGCTGCCCTGTCTGCAGAGGAGTGGCATGGATGAATCTAAGGGCTTCTCCTACCCCAAAGAGGTGGCAGCATGAGTAAAGAGTCCCTGCCTTTAGTCCTGCTCTGCCACTGACTTGTGGCACCAGTAAAGTTACCTCTCAATTTCATCACCGCCCAAATGAAAAGGAAGAATTAAAGGATTTCTAAGGCCATTCTTCCAACATTAGTAATCTATAATTTCTAATAAAACTTACAAGACAAGTCTAATAATGTTAGATTTTCAAGGCCTCTTTTCATCACTCGAACTGGTGCTGTCATTTTCCGCACCCCGGCATCAGATAAACAATTATCCTTCAGGTGAAGTTGAGTTACGCTACGGAAACAAAGTCCATAAATAAATTAAAGAGAGTTTGAGAAAGTCTAGGTATGAGAACATGCTTTCATAAATTTCATTTAAAAATATAAAATACTCCCTACCCGTTACTTCACACCCAAAGCATTTGACAGAGTTAAAGTTCTTTTGGTGCTATTTCAGTTACTAAGTGAGGGTTAATTTAGGGATCAAAGCGTCATTTAGTATTAATCTCAGGTGGCAGAGGGCACTAAAGGTATATGGTCAAATGAAGCAAACAGACTTCAATAAGAGGGAAAATAAACCTTGTTCAACACAAAAGCTCCATTTCTGACAAATCCTGTGAGAAAACCAAAAAACACTGTCAGGAAAGTCTGCTAAAGAACTCCTTTGAGAATTCTTTTTGCAACACAAATAATCCTCTAATTTAAACCAGCCTTATAAATCTTGATTTTTAGATTGGGTTTTTAGCTATACTCATAACCCAATCTATCCAGCTAACCTGAAACTGCACCATTAAAGTCCCACTGCCCCCACACACAAGAAATCTAAACCTTTCCTAACTTCAATCAAAACTACTTTTGTACAGGGCAGTGTGTAGGTATCACTGTCCGAGGCAGGTCCCAAGCAGCAGGTAGGACTCAGGTTTGTAGTATGTTATCCTTCACAGTTTATGAAACCACAAAGTAATCCATCTGGCCTCCTCTCTGCTGGCCAGACTAAATGAATACCATTTGTGAATGGTAGAAACTGAACTACTTCTTTAAATTATGTTTCTTTGAGAAGGATTTGTCTTAAATAGCTCACTTTAAAATTTATAATCACTGATAGTTAACACATTGCATGCGGGAGACGTATTTGTACGTTTTACGTTGACTGGTAGTAGAGCGCGGGACACTTATCAATATGTTTTTTATAGACTAGCAGTAGAAGCGGGTAACGTATAAACATGTTTATTTTTATACCTTTTTTTAATACTTAAAAAATTAGCAAAAATGGCCCGCACCAACTGTTAGCGTGCGATAAAAACTATCCGCAAACAATGTGTTAAAATAAAAAATGGCAATTATAGAAAACTGCACAACTTCTGAACTCCTACTAAAATGAACCGGACTGAGTAAAAGCTTTTTTCCAACCCAGAAAATTGTATTATGTGTTGAAATAAAGGTTATTTAGATAAATAACCAAGTGACTTATATTTTCCTAAGAGTTGCCCAATCTATATTGCTCAAACCAAGTAAATGAAGATTGACAATATTTTAGAAAAAAAATTAGCTAACACAGTACTGGGAAATAATCAGCATCATTCAAGATGATCCTGTTAGATCATCCTGTAAAAAAGATCAACAATCCATTGGCAGGTCGTGGCAAGTCAGTACCTAGACAGGGCCTCATTGGTGAGATGTTCTAGAAGTTCATGCTCATCTCCAAGCTTGCAACAGGAAAGATCCAGACAGGTCAGCTCCCGGAAAGACTTAATCTCCTCAAGTTTTTCTGAAATCACCAGATATCTGTGGGGTGTGGAAAGCAATCAACAGCTTTTCTTTTCCTTCTTTTCAAACATTACCAGTGTGGCTTTATGCCACAGTCAGCATTCCATCAGGAAAGGTACTATGCAATAAACAGACTTCGCAGATTATTATACAGGCACAGACTGAATTTTTAAATTATTGAAATTTTTATATGACAGTATAATAAAAACCTCAAATAAATAAAAATGTATGAGGAAAGGCAAATAACAAACAAAACAATATCTGTTTTTGTTAGAAGGCAGACAGACCTCAATGTCAGTGTTTGGGTCTTACTGGGTAATTTCCGAACTTCAGGATCCTCAAAATCTTAATCATTCTTTTAAGGTTGCTTTTTATCTAACACTTATTATTAGTGGTTTGAAAACTGGGCTAAGAACTCTGGCCCCACATCCCCAAGAACATACAAGAGACATTTGGTAGATAACATTTTATCTTTTCTATTCAGACACAAGTTTGAGCAGCCTCCCATTCCACTGTGCCTGTTACCCTGCTAACTTTACCCCAACAGTAAGTGCAGCATGTCTACTACAAGGACCCACTCTGATCTACACGGTGATTAAGACAAACTTGTGAGCCGAACAACTTAATTATACTGGAACACCTTGCCAAGCAGTTATCAAGGAGCATCTGGGAGGCCTCTGGAGATGAAAAGGAGATCAAAAAGGCATTCCACAGTCCAGGTTGGCCTCCACCCTATTTTCTACTTATTCATCTATTTCACATGACATCAGTTAGAAAAACACAAAAGCTGCAAAAGGTGTAACAGGAAACAAAGAGCAGAGGATCCTAAGTGAACAGGGAATGTGAAAAATGGCAAGAGCATGCCTTTCTCATCCACTTCCCTCATGGAGGTCTAGAAGTTCCCACAGAAAAAACGGTACTCAAGGATCAGTGGGATTATACCTAAAAGCGTTCCCCTCTCTCTCCTGCCAGCAGAATCATAATAACCAAAAAGAAAAAGGAATAATCTTAGAGTAAGAGGGTGTCAGCTCTTCCTACTTCCAACCCAAATAAGATGCACTAAAGCTCATCACTGGCCTGACTACTAGGTACAGATGGCCTGGGGCACTGATACCCCTCTAAGCTGTCTGGTGACTGAGCTCAGCTGGGTATACAAATGAGCCCTATTTACGCAGATGTATTTTAATTGCACTATAAATAAAGCTGCTATTTTCCATCTTCCAATCACAGAGCTGAAGTGGGTTAATAGGGATTTGGGGGATTACTGGCAATCAGAGAAAGGAAAACACACGTCCTTTGATCAATTAACCAAAGATTTTTAGTAATCTCAAACAAGGGTTATCTGTGAAGGACATAACAATGTATAATGTAATTAACAAACACTACAAAAATCAAGGCTGAAAACCAGCATGCTAAGTCACAGATGCTAGTAGATGCTTCTCTAAAACATAATTAAAGCTCTATGGTCTTGCTAGCGACCAGTCTTCCAAGTTGCCCCTTAAAGTTTAGGATAGTGCAGTAGAAAAGCAACAGAGAAAAAGCACAGATAAATTTTAGTGTCAGACAGACTGGCGTTTGAAATCTAACAGTCCTATTATTTGTGAGACTGTGAGAAAGTTTTTTAACCTCTGAGTCTCAACTTCTCCAGCTATAAAATGGAACTGATGATTATTTGTATCAGGATTAAGAAATTTAGAAACATTTTTCCAGAAGTATATGGCATCTTGTGGGCCCTCATTAAATGGTAGCTATTATAATTATTTCAATTACTCAGAGTGACAGGTTGGTATTTTAAGGAAAATATACTTGCCTCTCTGCACCCCCCCAGTGTGATTAAACATCACTGGGGTTTCAACATAGGGAGGAGACAGTTTTGCAGGAGTGGACCTCAATTGCAAAGACACTGGCTTCTTCTGGCAGGCAGCTTCGTGACCCAAACCCAGGACTGCAAAGTCTGCACCTTCTCAATTCTTATTTTCAATTACTTTTTTCAAGCTCATTCCCTTTTGTGCTGGTAAAAGCTTTGCTACAGCAGCTTCAAACCTGGGTTGCAAAAGCAAACCCAAATCTGTCTTCCTGCAGTTTTCCTTTGGGGATTTCAAGAGGAGAGGGAAGTTTTTAATCACAGTAGGAAATCTAGGCTTATATCTAAGTAAGACTACAGTGTGGAATTGCTGCAACAAAATATGAGCCAAAAGATTCCTTCTCTTTCCCTTACATAGTTTCCATTTTTCTGACTATAAAATACATGTTCCTTGAAGAAAAATTAACAAAATAAGGAAAATTATATAGAAAATTAGAACCTGATCCCAATCCCACCATCTAGATTACATTGCAGTGGATTTTCTCTTTCTATATGCAGAATACATATATAAAAATCTTGGTTTTTAAACAGAATGAGATCATACAGTACATGTAATTTTATTTTTTTCATTTATTATACAATGAACACTTCCCATTTTAAATGACCCTTGAATACTATTTAAATCATTATATATTTCACAATATGAAAGTGCTGCAATTTGTTTAACCAATTTCCTATTTTTTTTGACAATCTGTTTTTAGTTTTTCACTATTACAAATAGTACTATAATGAACACCATTATGTAAAAATATTTGTTCCTATATCTAATCATTAAATTAGAAATCAGAATAGATTCTTAACTAGAACTAATGGATCAAATAGGATGGATGTTTTAAGACTCTTGATACATAATTCCTACCTGCTTTTCAAAAATGCCACACTAAGTAATGTGCTCACCAAATGCAAATGAAAGTGCTATTCTCATCCACTCTGACCAATGGAACAATATGCAGAAAGCACAAATTGATAAAAAGCACTGTTGATATCCTGATACTCAAGCTATAAGGGTAGATGGGGGAAAACACGTAACTCGTTAATAGAGTCTATCTGAAAATGATTACCATGAATGAATTTTTTAATATTACAGTTTTATGTGCTTCCCAAATAGTATGTTGCCTTTATAATTTTAAAACAAAGATATGCACCATAATTCTACCTTTCATTGTTCTAATCTTGCCATAGTGAACATAAATAACTTGGAATAAAAGTGGAGAATAATGTATTTTTTAAATGTATGCGCTAAAATGCAGAATTACTTAATCTTTTCATTTAGGCAAGTTAATTCTTTTTTTCTGTTCTGCTGGTAGCAACCCTAGACCTACTAAGATCTTGGCACAGAAACAGCGTTCACAAGGTACCTGCTCAATTCACAAGTCCATGGTTCTATTCTTGACCACATGTGTTTATGTTTTCTTTTTAAAGTACAATACTTGGCCTGGGGTGAGATCGTTAATTCTATGAACTGATTAAATAAAAACTGCTTCTTTATCTTTTTTAAAGCATATGAGCTTAACTTACGCTTCCTGGTAGGACTTCTTTTTTCATTACATATTGGTTTAGGTTTGTTTGGATGGTAATATTGTATTGTACAATATTATTGTACAATATTGTATTGTACAATATTACCATCCAAACAAACCTAAACCAATATGTAATGAAAAAAGAAGTCCTAATATTGTACATCGTAATAACAAGCTGTCTTTCACATTTTTTAATCACAAAAGAGTTCATGTAATGGCATACTATACAGCTCTTTTAAAAATCTACAGAAGTACCGAGTAAATGATTTTTAAAATATGTGAAACCAAGGTATATTATAGTGAAAGGATTATCATTTACATAACAAAGGGGAGAGCTATATATTTATGTATGTACAGAATAGCTCTGGAATGTCATAAAAGAAACTCTTAACAGCAGTAGTTGCTTTAAAGAGAAGAAATAGGAGATGGGGTAGGAGGGAGGTTTATGTTTCACTTTATAATATTTTGTGTTTGCATCACGGCAGAATTAAAAACCTTAAATCTAAGTACGTGAGCAACGTGAAGTCACAAGAGAAAACATTCACTTTGTTAGAAAAACAGACCTTGCTGTCAATGATAATTTCTGAACTTTAGGATACTCAAAATCTTAATCATTCTCTTAAGGTTGCTTTTTATCTAGTGCTCAATACCTAGTGGTCTGAAAACCAGAACAAGACCAGGAAATCTGGCTACTAATTTTCATAACCCCAAGAACACACTAAGAGGCAACTGGCAGATCACATCTTGATTTTTCTATTTTTTCTTACTATAAAAGTAGGTAGAAGAGTATATTCTACCTAACAGAGGAGCTGTGGGAATTAACTAATTCTTATAAAGTGTTTTCAAAATAAAGCTAAGTGCTGTCTGGGAGGGGAAGAGGGGAAGACAGGCTGATATTTCTCAAAATGGCCACCATTTTGTATTCTGAAGTTCTAAGTGAAGTGCTATTTAATGGGGGCAGTGCCAAGTCCACTAAATCCCAGAGCTTGAATGAATTAATGAACCCAATAAAATACTCAATATCCTAATCAGAACACCCACCTGTTTCTCAAGCACAGCGAGCAAAGCACCAGACTTCCATAGGCCTCAGTGAATTTCTGTAAAGCCCTCAGCCCTGCACCTGGCTCTGTGAATTTCTGTCTGGCTTCAGCAGCAGAGAACAGCTTTTCAGCAATCTGCTCAGGAAAGCCAATAAGGGAATCAATGTGATCAACATTGTCGGAGATGAATCCCAGGACGAGGCTGAAGAGGGATTTGGCAGAGTACCGAAGATTCCCCTCCCGGGTGTATGTGAAGATGAAATGATCAGTCTTCTCTTTTTGTGCAGTATCATCTTCCCTGTTCATGCAAAGCTCGACAGAAAAGCCTTTGGGAAACAGTCTGAAAGGCCTCGGCTTCTGCAGGCTACTCCTGACACCATCCAAGGCCAGATTGACCATGTGCAACTGCCCATTTTCTCGCACGTAGATGGGTCCTGGGTCTAGGTGATTTTCAGAATTGAGGTAGTAAGACATTGCCTTGGTTGCAACTGTAAAAGCAAGTCACAGGGAAGTAAATGGAATTAAAATGCCATTTGTAACATGCAACTTCATCTTGCTGCACCCAGAGTCTTTATAAGTCTACCAGGCAGACCTCGGCTGTGGGTGGCTGCTTTGGGGAATATAACAACTTACCAGCTGCCTGTGAACTTTGGCATTGGAGGCTGCCCTGCCCTATACTCTCCCTTTCTTGTCTATCTGGTGAGCTCCTAAAGTCAGCTCAAATTTCATTTCTAAAATTTATGTTCAGGAAGTTATCACAAAAGTGGGCCTAGAGTTACCTACAAAGAAAGTCATGGCAGCATAGCTGATACAAGCAAAACAACTGGAAACCACCTAAACATCCAATGACAAGAATGTTACTAATAAATTATGATGGACCCATATGATAAAACGTTATGCAGTCATCAAAATGTACATTTTATTGATTTTGTTTTTAAAAACATGCTTATACACAGAAAAGACTGGAAATTAACAACTCTCTTGCTAGCTAGGTATCTTTCATTGGCTTCTTTGTTGCATTTGGCTCACTGTTTTGAGCTCCTTGAGAGGAACAAGTTTATTTCACCCAGACTCCCTGACAGAGTGCTCTGGCATTAATATTGGCATACCTCATTTTATTTCATCTCACTTTATTGTTCTTTGCAGATACTGAATTTTATGAAAAACAAATTTAAAATTTGTGGCAACCCATATCAAGCAAGTCTTTTGGTGCCATTTTTCCAACAGAATGTGCTAATTCCATGTCTCTGTCACATTTAATTAAGGTATGTACATTACTTTTAGACAGAATGCTGGTGCACAATTAACAAACCAGAGTCTAAATATAACTTTAACATGCATTAGGAAAGCAAAACATTTGTGTCTCATTTTATTACAATATTCACTTTATTGCTATGGTCTGAAAGGTAAGCCAGCACTATTTCTGAGGCATGCATTATAGTCCATGAGCAGATTATTTATGGGACTAAAGTTTACAAGCAACAGAGGTGTTTTGGATCTACAAATAAAGATCTCTATCACATAGTCAAATGAAAGCTATTAACACTCAGAAAAATAGCATCTATTAGGGCTCTACTAGGGCAATTTTGAGGTAAAGCAAAATATCACAACAACAGTTGGGTACTTACGCAATCATGTGGGTGACATTTTTTGTCCACCCACTAACTGGAATATTTGTTTTCATAAGGTACAATGAGATTTCAAAATACACAAAGAAGTTCTATGTTAAATAAAAGTACCTGATGAGCATTTCTACAATTTAAAGGGAGAAGTAAAACTGAATGTCAGATAGGTTAAAAAAATAAATCTCTAAAGACCGACTTTTAGAGTGAAGCAACCCAGCTCCCCTGCATCAATACAGATTTGGGTGTAGCTCTGATGCCAGTTAAAAGTGTCAGCAAACAATCAAGTCAGTGATCAAAAATGCTGAGTCTCTGGAGATCAAACAGTGATCCTGTTTGTGGGCACCGGTACTATCCATGTTTCTCTGGAGGATAATTACATGTGTAAAAACACATCAGAAAAGAAGGCCCTGCCTTCCTGGAGTGCCTCACTCTTTTTGGTTCATGTCCCTGTGACCTATTCTCTGTCCAACTATTACCATTCTGGTTAAGTTAGCTGTGCTCTCTTGTCCCACTACCCTTTGCCCATTCTACTCCCTTTGGCTAGAACATTATTCTCTGCTTCCTTAACCTAGCTAATTCTTGCACATCATTAACACTCAGCTTAACCACCACCCCACCCCTAGCCCTGTACTGTGCATGCCTAGATGATTTTCCCAGAGTACCAGTGTATCCTTCTACATAGTACTTCAACAGTGTACTATCTCTGTTCACTTACTCCAGAGCTGTGAGCTCTAAGAAGGCAAGGCACTTACTTGACTGCTCTCTCTTTCCCAGGCCCAGTATAGTGCTGAGTATTGAATAAGCCCTCAACAGGTATTTGCTGATCTGAACGAGAGGAAGGGTCAGATCTCAAAGGGACACAGTGCTCTGAGCTGCAGGGCCTGCTGAAATTGTTGCTAGGAGTCAGTGTCTCTTCCAGGCAACAGCTGCAGGATCCTCCCCCACTTGCCAGACCCTTCTGCAGGTGGCAGAAGCAAATCAGACTATAGGATTCTACAGCTCCTGGTACTACCAGGAAAAAACAAATCTACAAACCAGATAAAATTTCCTGTCACAGTGCCATCTCATCCACCCCATCCTCTTGCCAGTATTCAATGCCTGCTGCTAAGGAGATGCCTCACTTATTTCTAAGCTCCTCTTCTTCCTGTAAGGGTAAGCATCTGGTCCCTTTAACTTCAGTCAAGCAGAACTCCTTTGATTGGATATTCTGAGCCCCAGTCTACCTACAGATCATCAAGCGTGGCTCTAAAAAGGCATGATTTTAATAGCAGAAAAGCAAGGTCCATGGAAGATAACACTAACAGGTCAGTATACTGTAAGCTCCCAGACAATGAAATAGAGTTTGCCCAACCTACATTATCCCTAAGCCTCACTCCCAAAAATGTCTTCTACAAACTTTGGAGTAAAATGGGTGAACAGATGACCACTTTAGGAGAAAAATCAGAAAAGTCTGATTCTGTCCAGCAGAGGGCACAAGCAGCTGTAAGGATGCCAACCCAGGCTGCCCAAAATCCTGACAGCTTTTGTGTCCAAGGAACACTTTCAAAAGAGGCACAGGCTGGGTATATTTTACCTTTAAATTACTCATCAAATGCCAGTTCTCTTTCTAAATGGGAAAAAAAAATCTGTATTATTCAAAGAGTAAGCCCATGTATTTTGTTCAGAAGCCCCAAGGCCTCTCTGTTCTTCAATTACGGTCCTTGAGGAACTGACCTTGGTTCTGGGAGTCCTGGTGACTTCTGAATTCTGATAATATAAAATGTATTCCAAAAAGGAGGGTCCTGAAAGTTTGAGATATATAATAAACTGATTTAATAATTAATGTTTAAATTTTTCAAGGTACAGAAACATAATACCAGAGAATTTGGTTCTGCTTATGCCTGCTGTTCTACAGAGTGGTCTAATATAAATGGATCCCCCTCAGAAGACAGGGCCTGTACTGTACCAAGGCAAAACCCCATACAAACTGGACAGTTAATTAGTTCCTATAAGAGTTACAATATCCAGTGCAGACCAGCATGTGATAGATTTTATATCAACAGAGTAACAGGGACATTTGATACTTTCCCAGTCCTCTACAGTTTTGCAACCCATTCAGTATCATAGAAAAATATTACAATAGTGCATATTCTACTATTTGGACCAAAAATGAGCCAAAGTTACCACGAAGCATGTTATTTCATCAAATGAATAAAATATAACCTTACTACACTAAAACTCAGTTCTCTATAGCCTCTTGAGTAAAAGGCAAGATAAAATGATCAACAACTAAATATGACAGCCTGTTTTAGACCCTGAAGCCACTTTACTAAGCAAAAAGCATGACTACTGGAGAGACAGGTAAGCAACAGGATTGAAACCGTGAGTTGAAGAGGGGGGAGAAGGGGAGCACGGAGGACTATGGTGATGGCTCCACGGGTGAACAGGTGGTGGGTAACTTATGGGGAATACATAATAATGTAAAAGATACGAATAACAAAAATAAATATCTATTATATTTAAAAAATTAAAACATTATGATTATCTCCCAAAAAAAAAAAGAAAAGAGAAAAAAAGAAACTGTGAGTTGAATCTATGGTTATCTAATTTCAAGAGAAAGAGAACACCTAACTTTAGTAAAGTTAACAATCCTCTAAAAATAATATATCACGATGATCATTATTATAACTATAGTGGATGTGAGAGCGACCATCCATTAAGCGCCTGCCAGCTGCCAAGCCCTGTGCTATGTACATTACAAAACGACCTCATGTACTGCTCAACAATCCTATCAGGTCAGGACTGCCATCTGACAGATGAAGAGGTTCAGAGAAAAGTAACATAGAGAAAAAAACATAGCTAGTAAGTGGCAAAACTGAAAACAATCTCAAGGCTGTATTACTCCAAAGTGCAAGCTCTTTCCACTACATGATGCTGTCTTAAGAATAAAAATATGACATCAATCTCAAGGATTAAAAAAAAAAAACCTTAAAAATTAATCTCACCCACCTGTTTGATCCCTCTGGAATTCTCTGGCTCAAGCTAGGGGGTGGGCAGAGAGGAGAAAAAAAAAAAGTGGACAATGTTGGTGGGAACAGAGCCAGGACAGGGCTTCATTGAGGCCTGCCATCTTTACTCGGCCAGTGCAAATTACTCACATACACAAACCAGAAAAACATCTGTCAATCTGAAATCTTCAATCCAAGGATGCAGTCACCCTTAGTTTATTTCAAAATGCAGTATTCTTGAGAAAATTTTTAACATAAAAACCTGAACAGAAATTAGTCCCAAATAACCAATTTACAATTTACCTTCATTGTTCCATGTCACTACCGTAGTTCTCAATTTTTAACTCCTCTCATTATTCTTTTTTCTTGTATCTTGCACTCTCCTATCTGCCTTCCTCCCCATACCTTTTCCTTTCCAAGCTCCAAGGGTTCACACCATACCCAGCTTCCTAGTTCCTTCCAAGAACATGCCAATCTCTCCTACACTGTGATACTCTTTAAGACTTTCTACCTTCCAACTCCTTAGCTTCTCACAAAAAAATCTTACCTCCACACCTAAAATACTAACCCTACCTCCCTTCACCTCTCAGCTCCTCTGGCCCCACTTCTCAAACCTCTTGTCCTTCCAATTCTTCCATGTATATTTTTGTGAAATATGGTTCTTTCTCCCCCAGACCCAATCCCCCTCCACCTGCCTCCTCTCCCCCACACAATTCCCCCACCACCATCAAACAGCCAGGCCCTCCCCCTCTGTCCTTCACCGTGTAGTCTTTCCTTCCTCCCCCTCTGGGATTCCCTTTCCTAGACACCAATATCCATCTCTTTCCTAACCTTCTGGCCTCAACCTTCAAAATTCCCTTCCTTCAAGCTTCCCTATCGCCAACTTCACAACACAGAGCCTCAACTTCTTTCTTCCCCACCCCCAAGACCGCACCCCTTCTCCTATTCTAGTCCTAGAACCTTTCCTCTTTGCACACCTCAAATCCCAATCTCTTCCCCCCCTCGCCCCCGTACTGCAATTCTCCATTCCTCTTTCAATTCCCACGCATGCCCCTCCTCGGGACTACTCAAGTTAATCCTGCTCCCTTCTCCCACCCCGGCTCCCAGCTCCAAGTCTCACAGCCCCACACACCCAATCCGAGCCCACCTTCACAGCCATCTCCCACACCCCATATCCTCATCCTCACGCCTCTCACCCAACCACACCACACCCAACCCTTCCAGTGTTCCCCTCCCCCACTCCGCCCCACAAGCAGCCCCGAGCTCAGCGAGGGGCTCGGTGAGCCGCCCGGCTCGCGGCAGCCACCTACCTGTACCCCTGCCCCGGGCAGCGAGTGGCAGCTCCTCGGTGGCGGCTCCCTCCTCCCGCGGCGCGGCTGAGGGAGGGAAGCGGCACGGCGTCCCGGGCACAAAGCTAGGGAGGGTGGGACAGAGCGATGATGGGAGGAGGAGGGAGGGGGCAGGGGGCGACCCGGCGCCGAGAGACCGCGGGGCTGACGGGGGCGGGGCCGAAGGCTGGGCAGGGGAGACGCGCGTGCGCGGGACCCGGCATGAGGGGCGGGGCTGGGCTGGGAGGCGGGCCCGGCCCGAAGCTAGCGACCTGAGGGCCGGGGGCTCGGGTCCCGGAGAGGCGGGGTCTGCGCGTGCGTGCTCCCGCAAGGGTGGGTCTCCTAGGTCCTGCGGGATTGTGCCGTGCCTGGGGAAGACAGTGGGCGCGCGCTCAGGCACTTGCCCGGGGACTGGCCCTCGGGCGGCGCTGTGCAGCTCAGCCCGGGAAGTAATGAAGGGCTCCAGGAGGAAAGCTAGGGGTCGAGCTTGCGAGCAGGGTGGAGCTAAGAGCGGGAGAACTCTGGGGAAGTCCGGAGGGTCTGATGGACGAGAAGCGTGGCGCGGGGCGGGGCGTAGCCCGTAGACTGGGTGGAGGGAAGAGTGGGGAGTGGAGAAGTAAGTGCGTTCGCGAACTCCGTGGAGGCCGTGGGGAGAGGGGCGGGGCGAGGGCGGGTGAACAGGGAGCCGGGAGTTGAGACGTGCGCGCGTCTGGGATCTCGGTGAAGGGCGCGGGGCGGGGCCGGGCGGGAAGGGTCTTGTGGGCGGAAAGGAGAGAGGTGCGCGCGCCCGGGGCTCCGTGGCGGGGCGGGACTGGGGCCCGGCGCGCGCTGGGCGGGGCGGAAGGGAGCGCTCGAGGCCGGATCGTCGGGCGCTTGGAGCTAACGGGAGGCCCAGGCGAGCGGGGCGGCGGGGCGGGCTAGGCCGGCAAGGGGGAGGTGGGAGCTTGGCTCGGCCGGTGGAGGCCGCTGGTGGCGAAGCGGGAGAGCGTGAGCGGAGGGGGAATCTGAGGGGACGCGCGGCATAGGGTGAGGGCGGGAGGGAGCCGAAGGGGCTGCTCGCGAGGGCAGGGGAGTGGGGGTGATGCAGGTAGGTTCGCTCAGCGTGACCCTGAAGACATTCATGCCCACCCACGAACTCTTGAGGCCTGAATGTTTTGACCCCCCCAAAGTGAAAACCGAAATTAATCAACCAGAATGTAACCTAGCAATTACAACGTAACTCACATAGTTTTGAACTGTAATGTAAGATGTGGGCTCATTTAAACATTTTATATAATTTGGGGCGGGGCTTCCAGAAGTCTGTGAATTAAAATGGCCTTGGACTAGGGAAAGGGTGTGGGGTGGAGGTGACCGAATTCGGAGCATTGACTGAATTCTAATTTATACAAAAGTTCCCGAAGGATGATGTTAGGGGAGAGGGTTTGAGGAGACCAGTTTTTAAGCCCCCCCTCCCCCCAAACCAAGGGGGGCTGGGTCAGTGAGGGAGAAAGTGAACTGAAGACTTGCTAGGAACGGGTTTCTCGGAAAGAAGGACCAGAAAGGGCATGTGAACCGGAGGTCAAAGGATGGTTAAGTGGCTGTCGTTTAGTGGACAAGATGAAGCATTGGGGAAAGTCTAGTTAGGGATCTTAAATAAGGCAAAGGCCGGCACACCGGGATTGCTATTCCTTGATAACTGAGACCCTGAGGGAGTAATGCTTTATATGCAGCAGGAGTGGGGAGTTAGGACTACATCCTAAACCTGCACTTTGGAGTTGTGGAAATAACACATATGCTGAGTAATTCCATGGTGGGGGACCGGCGGAGGGTGGGGGTTTGGGGGGTGGAGGGGTTGTTGGTTTGCCTCTTTCTCAATAACCACAACCAAAGAACCTTAAGGAGAACCCAACTTTGACCATTTCTACTTATACAATTTATTGCAACACAGAGAATAGGTGAGATATAGGTGATATGAAATTAGTTTTGTGTTAAAGTATGTGTTTACTTCAGACAATTTAGATGATAAAAATGTGAAGGAAAGAACTGCACATTTGGAGTTTACATTGTTCCTTACTCTACTGCAGCAATGCTAGATACATTTCCCTAAAATATAACTCATTTTTAAAGTAAATTCCCTTAGTCTACAACCCACACGTTTCCACCCCCAATAAATCATCAAGCATTTTGCCACTTCTGTGCTATTCTGTATTTAGGGCCACATAATTATACTTTCCCTGTGATGATGAGAATGGTGGGATGTTTCACCGTATTGTGAAATGTACCACGCACCCGAGGAGTTGTGATAGCCCAAACTCTCCAAACACTGTCAGTTATCGTCCATGTGGCAAAGTCACCCCAAGTCCAGTTGAAAACCAGTGGTCAACAGGATAAAGCCATAAAGCCCATTGTTTTTAACCTGGCTTTCCAGAGCCGTCATTATCGATCCCCATTCTACTTTTTGCAGATTCCGTTTACAACTACCTAACTCAGTAATCCTTTCTTTAGCTTCCTCACTAGGCTGTCACCTTGTCTTCTTGGACACTTTAAGAGATGGAAAATATTTAGAGTGCTAGGTCTTGTGTTTATGATGTCTTCCTTAAGATTTATATATGGAATCCAGTTCTTCCTGTTGAAGTTGTAAAAGAAAAATTCTAGTCCTTTTTCCATTTCATGGAAATATTTCCATTTCTAAATATTCCTGGACATGGAAGTGTGAATTTCATATATGTGTCAAATTACTTTGATTTTAAAAAATATTTTAAAACACGATACTAAAAATTGTAGTCAAATTTCTCTCACTAAATTGTCTCAAAATAATTTACCTCTTATTCTTTCAACCTCCTCCATGTTACGTAGTTTATGTGTGATCATGAACTCTGCTCTCCTTTGAACAATATCAAGCTGGAAAAACTCCTACTTAAAATACTCTACCCAGAACTGAGCATGTATTCTGGATCACAGTATTAACACATGACATTACATTATGCTTGTCCATCTTCCTTGTCTCTTAGCTTCAAGGCACAACAAAGTCTTAGTCACCACCTTTGTCATAGGTTGCAATAGTCTTTTATTACTAACCTAGTACCTGCCCTTAACCTGGTTTTCAAAAATTTTGATGAAATGTAGTTCCTCACACTCTCTAAAATCACAGTCTTTTACATTTGGGAGCAGATATTTTAACACCCTTTCTTCAGAGTGACTTTATAATCAACCAAACCTGTACCTTTTACACTGTCTAGATCAAGAATTGGCAAATTACCGGTAAAGGGTCAAGTAATTATTTCAGGCTTTGTGAGAGGTATAGTCACAGCTACTTAACTCTCACTATAGCACAAAACTAGCCATACGCAACATATAAATAAATGTGTGGCCATTTCCAGTAAAAATATTCATGGACATTGAAGTGTGAATTTCCTATTTGTGTTACAAACTATTTTGATTTAAAAAATATTTTAACACATTAATAGCAGTCTTAGCTCATTGGGGCATATAGAAATAGGAAGCAAACTGGATTTAACTCATAAGCTATAGTTTGCCAACCCCTAATGTAGTTCTATCTTTATGTGATTGATTTTTAAAGTCTGACTACCGACCTTTTTTGTTATACAAGGATATTGTTATCTTTATTAAATACCTTATTCATTGCACCCTATCTTTCTAGCATGCTCAACTCCTTTAGTGTGCTAATTCTCTCATCTAGCATGACTTCCTAGCTTTGTGCTGACTGCAAAATGATAGGCATATTTCCCCCTTTCTTAATTTACAAAAATGTTGACTAGGTAGCTCTTACAGACTTCATTTTGTTCCATTAATCATCATTCTGTGAGTGTAGCCATTCAAAATTATAAATATCTAGCTAAAATACTATCTGTCACCCAGCCTACATCTCTGTGTCTAGTCCATGGGGTAGCTTTGAAGTTTTGTTGAAATGTACTTGGAAGGGGCATAAAGACTTCACAAGTGCTGGTAATGTTGTTTCTTTACCTGGGTGGTGATTACCTGGTTGATGGTTACCTGGATCTGTTTACTTTGTGAAAACTTATTCAGCTGTAGACTTCTAATTTGTGTTCTTTTTTGTATGTAACATAGTTCAATGACAAAAAAGAAAAGGGGGAGAATTCTTGCACAAAGCGAACAAACCCATAAACAGTGTTAAAACCAAAAATTAAACCACACAGTTGGAGAAGATATTTGCAACACATGGAAAAAAAATTTATATTCAGATAATTTTATTTTAAAAGTTCCTACAAATCAGAAAGAAAAGGAAAATAAAAGATGAACATTAAAAAAATAGACAAAGGATAAGAAAACAAGTAACAGAAGAGACCTGTTTGACCAGTAAACATGAAATGGTATTCAACTCACCAGTAATTATAGACATACAAATTGAAAACTTACTGAGATACCATTTCGTACCAATCAAATTGAAGCCAAAACATCTAATACCAGTTGGTGAGCCTATGAGGAAACAGAAACCCTCATACATTGCTAATGGTAATGTAAACTTTTATACTTTAGATTTATCAATTATTGAGATGAAAATAGGCAAATTCTGAGCCTCTGTGTTTTTACTTTTATAAAGGAAAAGATTATTTCAGCATAAAGATTTATCTCCACATGTACTTAAGTATACCTACAAAGATGTGCATTGCAAATTTGTTCATAGTAGCAAAAAATTGGAAATAGACCTATGTGTCCATTATTAGAGGAAAGGAGAAATAACAGCTGTTAAAATGAATAAAAGTAGACTTATACATATTAACATGCAAAATTTTGAAAACATAATATTGAGTGAAAAAAGCAAGTAACAAGGATATATGCATTGTAAAACCCTCCAAGTTTTAAAAGAACAGTACATATTGTTAATACCTACCTACATATAGTAAAAACATAGTAATATAATTAGGAGGCACACTCACCTAATAGCTATTCTGTTACCTCTGAGCAAAGAAAGAAATAGGGCTATTGAGCTACTTCTCAAAAAAATTATTTTGAAGTAGACATGGCAAAAGTTTTTCATTTATTAAATCTGGACATTGTTATTTAATATGTATAAATATTTAATATTTATATGTTTTAATATTCTCCAAACTTTGTTGTTTGTTTGAAATAGTTTTATTTTAAATTAGACTTATGCCAGAGCATAAAGGATATAAGAAACCTTCCTCCGTTTCCTGAACACTCTTCTCATTCTTTGCACATACAGTTTTCCCAGTCACTCTGCATCTATATAGTGGTTTGTGCCCTGTCACCACCACCAGATCAAGGAGGGTGAGATCTGAGATCTGATAGAATCTTTTCTTTTGTCTTACCCTGCAGTGCCCTTAATAAAATCCAACAGTATCTCTTCAGGATAATTTTATTAAAAGGAAAATATTACACTACAACAAAAATGTCTTTAAGTCCATGACTTAAAGTTTTATTTTAAAACTCAAAAATAAGTAAAAGATCTTCTCTCTTTTACATTTCTCCTGAAAAAGTAATATCTTTTAAGATGTAATAATATTGTTTGCTACTTCAGTTGGTAAGTGTGTGGTTAGACAGTCACAAAACATCTACTTTAATGCTACAGATTTTTATATTTTAAAAAATGTAACAACTATAATTTTAAAAAATTTACACATTAGCTTGTTATTATTTCCATATAATTATTGAGGACTTTCACTTTAGGAGTAGAAAAATGATATCAGCTAGAGTAGTCAGGGATTTCTTTTGTGGAACAGAGTAGAGGAAATACTCAGATTTTACAGATTGTCCCTGGGTGAGGTCAGAAGTTTACTTACGTAAATAAACATGTTAGAGTCTCTACCACTTGTTAATAGCTTGGCTGTTAGGCAGTGTGCTAGGCAACAGACCTTTGCTTTTTCTCAGCGTTTAGAGAATCAAGAAGTTGCTCTTGTTATTTTTTTATTTGCAGATTAAGCACTTTAAGATGAGAAACACTGATCTCTGTTTGAGTTCGGAAGGAACTGAGGTGATTTTAGCTACATCAAGTGATGAAAAACATCCACCTGAAAATATGATTGATGGGTAAGAGCTATTATTCTTTCTTTCTTAAAGTCTTAATATTAGGTCACTAAACCCCTTGAGTATAAGGGCTTACATGTTTTACAACTAGCACTGTGAAACATAGTTTAATAAAAGTTTAGTGAACTAGATTACTTGACAGTATATACCTTTGGTACCATTCCTGTAGCTAATTCAGTGTACATCTAGATTTTTAATCCTTTTCTTTATAATTCTTTTTTTTTAAAAAGATTTATTTATTTATACATACAAGCTGGGGTATAGGCCAGAGGCATGGGGCGGCGAGAGGGTTCACCAGAGACAGAGTGGGGAGCAGAACAGACAAATCAGAAATACACTGCTGAGGGGAGCAGCAGGCAAGGCAGGAGAGGTCTGCCACACCATGTGGGATTCTCCCTGGCTGGGCGTCGAACTTGCATCGCCACTGCTGACAGCTCCACAGTGCAGCGCTCAACCGCTGCACCACCAGGGAGGCCCTCTTTATAATTCTTAAACTGAATTATATGTATAATATATTTTTTTAAAAAAGCAAAATTTCAATTACCTCATTCTGTGGAAGTGTACTTTGTAATATCTAGTCATGGTTGTATTATAAATTTTTCTTGGTAAATAGGAATGTAAACATTATAACTTCCTATCAACTGCCTATTTCTTTACTATCCTAAGTAAGATCTTTGCTGATCTTTGCTACACCCTTCTATCCCTTCTAAGAACCTGCATTGCTTGGTTCTTAGCTTTTTGATGTCATTCCAATATTTACTCTTCAATATGCTAAAGCTTTTTCTGGGTACAGATATATATCATTCTCAGGCTTTTAAATTCTAAGAAAAAGTATTTAATGTGCGAACATCTTTTTTAAAATAATTAATTCTGGCCATGTTAACACTCCCTTTAATCTTCTTTCTTGGTATCTGTGCAATGTCCAGAGTTTGACTTATAGAACTATATAACTTTAGAGATGGAAAGACTTTGAGTTCATCTTATTGCAACCTTTCATTTTAGACTATGATAAAAAAAAAAGTCTAAAAACTCAAGTATTAGCTTTAACTACTGAAGGCAGAACCAGCTGTAATACAAATCCTGTGGTTCCTTGTATTCTAGTATAACCATCTCCACAATCAATTTTAAAACATTGATTCACCCCAAAAGAAATCTTGCACTCCTTCAAGTCACGCTATATCCCTTCTCTCTCACCAGCCTTTGTAAGCACTAATCTGCTTTCCCTCCATATAGATATGTTTATTGGGACTTTTCACATAAATGGAATCATACATGTGTGATCTTTGCATCTTGTTTCTTTAGCTTACATGTTTTCACAATTCTTCCATGTTGTAGCCCATAGCAGTGCTCCATTACTTTCATTGCCAAATAACATTCCATTGTATGACTATAACACATTTATCACTATCCAGATAGGTGTCTGGTTTATTTATACTTTTTTGGCTGAATTTCTACCAATTTATTAAAACAAATCAACTTACAGATCCAGGGACCCAGTAGTGACAAGCAGGGTAAATAGAAAGAGACCATATCATAGTAAATTGTTGAAACATAAAAAATTTTAAATAGCAGGGCAATATGTTATATACAGGGAAATAGTAATGTCAGTGACAGCTGACATTACATCACAAATGGTAGAAGCCAGGTGACAATGGAATAACATCTATGAAATGCCAGGGATAAGAGAAACAAAAAACCTGTCAACCCAGAGCACATATCTAGCTAAAATATCCTTCAAATATAAGGAAAGAATAAAGACATTTTATTCATCACAACTAGACCTGTGTTATGGTAGATACTCAAGAAAGTTCTTCAGGTTGAAATAATATAAGAGTAGATGGAAATTCAAACCTACAGGAAGAAAGTAAATGCATTGGAAATGTTAAACATTTGGGTGAATATACTCTTAATGTTTTTGAAAGACAACTGAGTACTTAATGGGGGAAAACATGTTGTATTGTGTGATTTATTAAATATGTAGATGCAAAATACATTAAACAATGGCAAAAAGGTTGAGTTCAGTATAAATTGACTATCATGAAGTCTTACAACCTTGAGAGCACCCACTGGCAGGGAAGAATAGCTAAAAAACCAAGAAGAATTAAGTGGAATTTTAATTTTCAAAAATTTATTCGAAAGTAGAAGATAGGAAAGGAGAAAAAATAAAGAAGAAATAGGTGAGAGGCAAATAGAAAATGAGTAACAAGTTGGCAGACTTAAACCAAACCATGCTAACAATTATATTAAATACCAATAGTCTAAACACTTCACTTAAATGGCAGAATGGCATGCTGGGGAAAAATGAAAGACTGAAGTTGATGCAGTCTATAAGAGATGCATTTTAAATATAAAGTCATCAGTAGGTTGAAAATAAAAGGATAAAGTACACCTTACACAGTAAGAATAAGAAAGTGGCCATGGCTATATTCATATCAAACACAGTAAAATAATAGATAAGGAGTATTATCGGAAATAAAAGCAATATTTTATGTCAGAACATCAATTCATCAGAAAACAATAACAATCCTAAATTTATATGGGCTTCATAATAGAGCTTCAAAATATGTCAAGGAAAAAACTAACAGATGAAAGAGAAACACAATCATAGTTGGAAATTTTAAGTTTTCGTTCAGTAATGATAGAGCAGCTAGACAAAAAAATCAGAAAAGCTATAGATGGTATAACTTACCATGCATGTAGGCTAAATGGTATAGCCACTGTCATATATGTAGTCTATCATTGGCTGAAACATTGTTAAGTGATGAATGACAGTACGTAAATTTAGCATGACCAGTATCCAAAAAAACCCCATGGTATTGCCAGCAGGAAACAATTAGAAAGTAAATTTATTTATAATAGTATCCAAAGCATAAAATAGCTTTTTACTTAACAAGATATGCAAGACCTTTGTACTGAAAACTATAAAATGTTGCTGAGAGAAATTAAAGGACTAAATAAATGAAAAAAATACAATACATTCATGGTTAGAAAACTCAATACTGTTAAAATGGCAGTTTCTCCCTAAAATGATGATAGATTCAGTATAATCACAATCAAAATTTCTACTTTTATATAGATATTAACAAATAGATTCTGATGTATATGAAAATGCAAAGACTTAATCTAGTTTAAAAATAATCTTGAAAAAGAAGTTGGAGCACTTATGTTATCTGACTTCAAGATTTAAAATAAATATATAATAATCAAAACAGTGCAGTATTTTTTAAAAGATGGATCTACATAGATCGATAGAATATAATAGAGTGTCCAGAAATAGACCCTCACATATATTAGGTTAATTAATTTTCCGCAAAAAGCTAAGGATACAGAAACAGATCAATGGAATAAAGGGGGGGATAAATAGATCTACCCAAAGTGAGTCCTTGAATTTTGGGGAAAAAAATGCCAAGGCAAATAAATAGGAAAAGCAAACTCTTAAACATTTGGTGCTGGAACAACTGAAAAAGCATATGAATAAAAATAAATCTTGACTCTTACTTCCTAATGAACACCCAAAGTTAATTTGGATTCATCAAGATGGACCATAGAGCTCCATACAGAACTAAAATATTTATTTATTTATTTATTTATTTATTTTGGAAAATAGAAAAGATGGATTTATTGAAACACACTGCTAAGAGAAGCAGCAGTCAAGATAGGAGAGGTCTGCAATGACAGAACTAAAATATCTGTACTTAAGAAAACATCATAAAATATATTTATGACCACAGGATGAGCAAAGATTTCTTAGGGAGGACACAAAAATCACTAAGCGTAAATGAAAAAAGTGAAATACGGGTGGACATTACCAGTAATAAAATTTCTACTCATTGAAAAACATAATAAAGAAAATGGAAAGGCAAAAAACAGGATAGAAGAATATTTACAATATGTATATTCAACAAAGTACTCCTACAAATACAGCTGGTAAAAATACAAATAGTGTAATAAAAAGTGAGAAAATACTTTTAACAGACACCTCAAAGAAGAAAACATATGAATTCTTAAAAGATACATGAAAAAAGTACTTAACATCATTTATGATCAAGGAAATACAAATTAATACCATTATTAGGCACATTTCACATCACCTAGAATGGCTAAAATTGAAGACTGGCAACAGCAAATGTTGAAAAGGATGTGGAGCAACTAGAACTCACATTGCTGGTAGGAGTGTAAAATGGTACAACCTCTTTGGAAATCTGACAATTTCTTATAAACATACTTCTCATCTGTATGACCCAGCAATTCCATTCCTAGTAATTACCCAAGAGAAATGAGAAGTCCACAGAAACACTTGTAAAATAATGTTTATTTCAGCTTTATTCCTCCTAGTACAAAACTAGAAGCAATCCAAATATCTAACATAAATATAAAACAGAAATTATATTAATAAACAAATTATACCATAGTCTGTGGTGATAGAAATCAGAATAGTGGTTATCTAAAGGAGGTAGAGATTGTCTGGAAGGAAATAGGAAGGAAGTTTCTGGAATGATGATTCCATGTTTTGTTTGGGGCATGGTTAGCTTAGGATATTGGTTACATAAGCATATACATTTATCAAAACTTACTAAATTATACAATTAAGATGTTATACTGTTGATAAACTTTCCTAACAAAGAGAAAGTATACATAGTTAAAATAAAAATGATTACTTCTGTAGTCTGTAATATACTGTATATATATATAATTTTTTATATAAGACAAAATTGAAATGTTTTAATTTTTTTCCAACACATCTATTATGCATCTGCTATGGGTTAGCCATTGTGATAGTTGTTGGGGATATAAAGATGTGGAAGAGATAGTGACTGGACTTAAACAGCTCAGAGTCTAACAGGAACCATAAAAACATGAGAGGTAAGTGCCAATGTAAAAATAGATGCTGAGTGTGAGGCAAGTGCAAAGAAGGGAGGAAGTGATTTTGGCTTGTTAAGATTGGAGAGATAGGACCAAAAAGTGAATAAACACTTGCAAGGGAAGAAGGATTTTTTAGGTTAAGAGAATCTCATGAACTAAGGCACAGGTGCATGAGCCTGTATGATGTGTTTGAGGCATTTTAATTGACCAAATGGAACTACAGTAACGGCAGATGACATTGCTATGGGAAATGACATACTTTCATGATGGAACCGAGTGTACAGGATCGTAAAATGCCATACTAAGAAGTTCAGATTTATAGGCAATAAGAGGCCTCTGAAGGCTTTTAGACAAGAATGAAATCAATTCTGTGTTTTAAAAACATATATTTGGTGGTAGAATGAAGAAATTAGAGGCAGAATGGACAGAAAGGGGTTATAAGAATTCAGTGGCTTTTTTTTTTTCATACTTACTCACTAAAATGTTATGATTAAACATTTTTATTGGGCTATATCTTTCTCTTTTTCTTTAACAATAGGAATCCAGAAACATTTTGGACCACCACAGGAATGTTTCCCCAGGAGTTCATTATTTGTTTTCACAAACATGTAAGGATTGAAAGACTTGTAATCCAAAGTTACTTTGGTAAGAAGAGGGCATGTATGTAAACTTTGGCAAAGCACTAATTTTTCTTTACAGCATGGAATACAGTTTTATTGTGGGGGTGGAGGGTTGGGTCGTATGGGTTAACTGCCTTGAGCACAATTAGATTTCTGAAAGTACACTTTTGAAACCCTTC
The DNA here is from genome assembly GCA_004024925.1 of Scalopus aquaticus. NCBI lineage: Eukaryota > Metazoa > Chordata > Mammalia > Eulipotyphla > Talpidae > Scalopus > Scalopus aquaticus. Next base: position 22,773 of record PVIJ01009838.1, on the reverse strand, counting down.
CAAAGCACATAATAATTTCGTTGCAGTTTACTGTGTGAAAGGCTATGGCAAAAGTCTCCAAGAAGCCAGCTTGCCAGAAAGCTCGGTTCCTTGACATCTTTATTCCACATTCATTTGGCCTGAGATTCTCTGTCAAATTCTTTATGAAAATCTGATAATTTGCATTGGATGGTTTTGATTTTTCTATTAATAATGGCTTTTTCTCAGGGATTTAGGAGAAGAATCTCCCATTGGTACATTATTCTAATCCCATTGGTACATTATGTTACTTGAAAATAAAGTATCAGACAGAATCATGGCAGGAAACAGAATACTTCCCAGTTGGTTCAAATGAAGAGGCTTGGTTAACGGGACTACTTACAAAATTATAGTTTGGGTGAAGGGAATAAACCAAGGATGGTGAAAGACCCAGAAACTGGCAGCTGCATGAAGCCATTACCACCCCTGGAGTGAGGCAAGGAAATTTTGTTACTGGAATAGCTGGGTGAGAGCTGGAACCTGTGGATAAGGGCCTGGCTGGCAGGAGCTGTAATCAGGAAGGGACAAACCACTGTCAAAGACATGGTGCTGAGGCAGGAAGGGAGTGGATGAAAAAACAACCTGATCTCACTTCCCCCACAGCCCTCCAGCTTCCTCCTGGTGCCTCCCATTTGCCAAATCTGACCAGGAGCCAGTGGGCAAGTGAGTTCAGGTGATGTAGCCCAGATGGGTTCTTCCCTAGGGCCCAGAACAGAGAAAGAGTAGATCTGTGGGGGTGGGACTGGCCTTAGGGGTAATGGAGAGAAAAGTCGCACTCTTCTGTCATTAATTGTAGAAGTCTTAAAGTCAGACAGACCTAAAGTTTGAATTCCAGTTCTCACACTTATGAGTTCTGTGTCATTAAACACTTTGCCTAATTTCTCTGAGTTGCCTGATTTCTCTGAATCTGTTTCCTCAACAGTAAAGTGGGTTAATAATAGTTTTATCATAAGATTTTAGTGAAGTGTAAATGAATACATATGCCTGACTCAAAGTAAGTTCATCTTCATAAAGATTTGTGACCAGGATCAGTAATAATAGCAGTATTCCCAATTCTACTAGCTCTGAGTTGTATGCTTGTAATCATTTGTCAGTTACAGCTTTACAAGACTGCTTTTGCCATAGGAACTTATGAAAAAACAGTAATTGTCAGAATATGGTGTTCCTGATGCCAGTATGTTGTACACTCCCATCAGTCCCTCAGTCTCAGACACAGGAGAAAAGAAATGCAGGGACAATAGCTATGTTGAATCCAGTATATAATTAACACTTTATTTTGCTTATTTACAATGTCAGTGCGGACCTTGAGGATTGAAAGGAGCACATCTAAAGAGCCTGTTGATTTTGAGCAGTGGATTGAAAGAGGTATGTGCTTGTTTTTACCAGTGCTATTTTAAGCATGAGGGAGAAGAGAATTGTTCTTTGACTCTATTTCTAATCAGGCTGCGTTTGGATGAAAAACAATGACCTGAATGATTCTTGTGACATATTTGGAGCCTAGGAAAATCCAAGTTTGAATACAAGTCTGCTTCTTCACTTATTATGTAGTTGTTAAAATGTTAACTTAAATTTTCTGAGTTTCAGAATCCTTATCTGAAAAGTGTAGATGATACCTAACATTTAAGATTTCTGTGAACAAAGTTTCTGGCACATGGTAGACAAACAGTAAATTTTAGTTTATTCACCTTCATTCCTTCCTTCCCAGTTAATGGTAGTATTTAAATATATCATCAGCAGAATTGGCAGCTTCTAGTTAAACATAGTATATTGTCTTTATGTGTTTATCTCTTTTCCTTCCCACCATGAAAATAATAGTAAAGCAATGATAAAGGTATATACCTACCAAGGACAAAAAAATAAAAACAAATAAGAAACCAAGAGTCCAAAGCAGATAGATATGAGAGATCAATATATATTATGGAAAAAAGAAAGCATATGGAAGACTAGTAAATTCTATAGATGAATAGAGTAGGTTACAACCTAAATGCCTGTCAAGGAGAGTTTTACTGAGAAGCAAGGCAGTTTACCCAACAGAGCCCCCAGGAAAGTCTAGAACTTGAAGGCAAAGGTAACATGCAAAGTGTGAGTGAGACATGAGCCAGAAAACAAGAGTGATTAGTTGAACATTTATATACAGAGTGCTTGAACTCTAGGTACCTTCTCCTAGGGTCCACAAAGCTAGGTGACTATTCTCCCACAAACCATCCCTAAGAGACAGCTAGGAACACTGGATGAGATTCCAGGACTCAGAGACCAGGTATAGTAGAAAAAGTGAGACATGGAGTTGAAAACAGGGACTCTAAGCACAACCTTTATATTGAATGGTGGCAACTCCAGCCTTCTTTCTGTGCTGTGTACTCATGGCAACAACCAAGGACATAGTGCCAGCCAGGAGACTTGAGGCTTCATCTTTGAAGAAAAAAGAACTATGAGTTTGACAAAGGCTAACTCATTCCTAATCACCCCATCAAAGTCTGCTAGTCATTGAGCTTGGCTCATGCATGCAGTTCTCAAAAAATTTATTCTTAAGTGACAAAGGACAGCCAAAGATCACCAGACATTTAATGAAGCCCTAAAACCTGAATATAATCAAGTCTTTAGCTCTAATTTCCAATCTCTATAGGAAATATAGAATAAGTTAATTATCTTGAAATAAGTAAATTAATTTCTAAATAATGGCAGCTATTATTATATAAATTAAACATTTCATCTTTCCAAAAGAATGATGTGATTAATTTATAATGAAATTACTTAATCTCTCCTAAAATTAAATACAATACATAGAAGCTTTCTAATATTGGATACCAGAAAAGATCAATTCATGGGCAGCATAATACAGCATTATCATGAAAATTCACTGTGAGAAACTGAACTCTAGTTATTACCTCTGGGCTTGGAGGTGGTCCCTTTCAGGCCTTCAATTACTGTGAGTCACTTGATCCTTCGAAGGATTACATTTTATCATTTTCTTACTTTAAATCCCATTACCATAGTTTACATGTATATTTCCTATTGTTTATATTTACTCGCCATATTTCCTAGCTCATAGTTTGTCTTTCATAATTTTAAATCAAATATCTCTATTTTTTTTTTCTGGAATTCCAATCCCCACTGAAAATTCTTTCAATCTGGTCTTACCCATAGTTTACCAGATATCATGTTTTGCTGAACATAAATTTTAGTAACTATCCTCATATATTCTGAGCCTTAACTCTTTTCTGTTAAATTTGTGTTTTAGATCTAGTACACACAGATGGGCAGCTTCAAAATGAAGAAATTTTAGTAAGTAAATACACTTTGTAGGATAAACATTATCTTTAGTCAGCACAATGTATTTAAATTTTGAACCTATGTCCACAGTCATAAAGTTAGTAAATACTGTGACAATATTATAGGTTATGTGCATAATAGAGATTATTCTCAATAATATTATAATCTGAGTGTAGTATTCATAAATTAGGCTTTTATCATAGAATGACAGCAAGAATAAAACAGTTCACTTATTTGTTTTTTATTCTATTCATTCATTTATTTTGAAGGATTTATTTGCTTTGTTTTCTTTTGATTCTGAGAGCCTTCTAAAATAGGAATCTAAAAAGGTTGAGATGCTAAAATTGGGTGTTCATTTAAGCAAGAAAGGACAAGCGAGATTCAGATAAGAAGAACTGGAGCATAGAATCAGCAACAAATAAATCAGAGAGACGAGGCAGAAAGAGAATCGGTATTTTTCGACAACATTCCATTGGGCTTTTATTGTCGAGTGGAATGAATGCCCGTGGATGAGGAAGCTGCTGCCTCATCAGCGATTTCTCTGTTCCTGCTAGTTCATAGGCCCCTTGACCCTAGTGTTAGACAAACAAAAGAGTAAAACAACAGAAAACCCGTGTATTTTTTGGTTGTGGGTGAGGGTTAAAGTGGTAGTTTGTCCATTGTTTCCTTCTTCACAACTTGCTGGGAGCTGCTATGAAATCAGTATTTCAGAGGATTCTGTAGAAAGTTAATTCACTCCTCTACCACCCAAATTTACCAGTGACTGAGGAGGCTATTTAGACCAGGAAAATTATTAATTAGACTGAATTCTCTCTACCTGTTTTCTCCCATCTTTACTTGTGGGTTATGATTAGTAAGCCTTTGCTGAGTATTTTGTTTCAAAACTCACTGATCATGATAGAACATTTGGAAAACGTAAGGGGGAATGGAAGAGAATTACCCATAATATTATTATCCTGCCACAACAGTTCTGTTTTCTTCTAGTTGTCAGGCATTTGCAACACATAGTTGTAATAGTAATGTATAAACAAATTTTATCTTTTTTAGCTTACTATTATATCACAAGCTTCACGATTATATTTAAAAAATTCAATAAATGAAAATAGGCAGATGTTAACTAATTTCCTTTTTCTCTTCTCTCATTGTAAGTAATACTACAAAGGACACCTTTTGCAAGTTCCCCCTACTACAGTATTCACCTTTTTAATTATTTTCTAAACTTAATTTTGAGGAATGGAATTATTGGGTTTATAGGTATAGACATATGTATATCTTTTGAGATATATTGACAAATTGCTCTTCAGACAAATTATGTAAATGTGAAAGTATACTAATGTTTCAGAGGTATATTCTAAGGTTCATTCATCAAAGGAAATCTTTTTTCATGAAAAATACTTTAGAAAAACACTTTTAAAAAATTGACCAGAAATGTTACAATTTTTATCTCCTTCTGCTAGTTTTTATCAAACCAAGGCTGATATTTGGCTGATATACACCAGAACAACTGTACTATTATATGTGGCTGTCTTCTCTTTGAATATTGTTTTATATATTGTTACATATTTAGAATACTAATCTTGGATCAAACCCCTTCTTTTGCTAACTGCTTGTTGCTAAAAGCATCCATATTATTTTTTCCCCTACAGGTCCGTGATGGCCATGCCACTTACTTGAGGTTTATTATTATATCAGCCTTTGATCATTTTGCATCTGTGCATAGTGTTTCTGCAGAGGGAATAGCTGTCTCAGGTCTTTCTTAGTAGCTGTAACAAAAGGTTCTTGCATGATTTTTTAACAATATATTTATTTAAACATGAAGTTGTCACTGATATACTTTATTAAAAAGATTTGTAGCAGTCTGCTTAAGTCTTTATTGATTTTCTTGTCAACATTGTGAGAAAAGTTTTGTTTCATCTGTCAGTAATTATGACCACCATGGAAGATACAGGAAAGCTCTCCCTTCAATATATAGCTTAATCAAGACTGACTACACATGAACACTTAATTGGTAATACATTGTGTCCCCACAGCATCTCACATGGTGCCTTTCAAGTCTAGTGCATTAATGTTTTAATTTACTATTGATTCATGCAAAGAACTAAGTGAGCAGTGGAAGTTGTGAGCAATGTATGAATTTAAAAAAGAGAAAGTGCTTATGGGAAGGTTTCATTGAAAGCATGGAACTGAGCTGGATCCTTTAGGATAAATTATTTTTTCTTTTATTTTGTCCTGATTTGTGAATCTCATAGAAGTTAGGAAACATAATCTTACTTCCCAGAGACAATAATTATTGGTATTATTTGATATTTTTTATACTCTGTAGAGATAAGAAATGGGATGCCACAAATTGGGAAGAAATGTTTTCTTCAAATATACTTTATTATATAGCTTGACTTGGAAAAATCAATCCCAAAATATTGAAAACAAACGTGTGTGAACCTGATTTTATCACAAGTCAATAAAATAAATGCACAGGAAAAAAATGGCATTAGAACAGAATTTTGTCTATGCAATCTGTATTAGTTTGTTAGGGATACCGTAATAATAAAATCACAAACTTGGTGATTTGAAACAATGGAAATTTATTGTCTCAGTTCTAGAGGCTTGAAGTCAGAAACCAAAGTATTGGCCAGGCTTATTCATACTGAAGGTTCTAAGGGGGAATCTTTTTCCAGGCGTTTGTATTTACTTCTGGTGTTGCTGACAATCCTTGGCCTCCCTCAGCCTGGGGCACTGTGACTCCAGTCTGCCTCTCATCACGTGGCCTTCTCTTTGTATGCCTTTATATCTTCTTCCCTCTGTGCATATCTGTTTATATGGACTTTTCCTCTCCTTATGAGGATACCAGTAGTGTTAAGTCAAAGGCCCACCCTGCTCCGCTGTGACCTCATTTTAATTAAGTACATCTGCAATGACCCTCTTTCCAGGTAAAGTTATATTGACAGGTACCAAGTATTAGGACTTAAACATGTCTTTATTTGAAGACACAATTCAACATGTGACACAAATATTAGTGAAATTTATTTGTGATAGTTCATTTCATGTGTCATGTAACTGGGACATATGTGTAGATAGTTGATCAAACATTATTCTGGGTGTTTCTATGTGGATATTTTTTGGATAAAATTAACATTTAAATTGGTGGACCTTAAATAAGTCTCTGTACTGTGATGGTCGTCATCCAATCAATTGAAGGCCTTAATTGAACAAAGACTGACTTCCATGGGCACAAAAGAATTCTGCCAGCAAATTATCTTCAACATGTACTACAACATCAGCTCCTCCTTCAGTCTACAGCCCATTGGTTGACCCTACACATTTTGGACTTGCCATCCTTCATAATCATGTGAGTCAATTTTTTAATATAAGTCTCTCTCTCTCTCTCTCTCCACACACACACACACACAGAGAGAGAGAGACACATACATGTATCTCTTACTGTACATTACAGCTAGGTCACAGAAAACCTTGAATGCTTTCAAATATTTTACTCTAATACTAGAGTGATTTAAGGTTTGGAGAAGGAAATGATGTAGTGAAATTGTGTTCATGTTCAGTAAAATGAAATGCTGAGGATTTTCTTTTTACCAAATTCCTACACTAAAACGCCAATAATTCTTTGTATAAGAAGCACACAAAGGCTTATAGATTGCTGGAAGGGCTCCAGAGGTTGTCTGATTGTTCTCTTTGGCACAAGCCTAGTAAGTTATCTCTGTCTTTGTCTTTGTTGTGGATGCAGAGAATATGTAATCAGTGTAGTACTTGTAATACCACTTTCTTAGATTTGAAAACAACATCCTTTAACCCACATTTTCCTAGGCTTTAAACCCTCATTTTTGTATCATAAAACCACTCCAAGTTCAAGCAATAGATAATAAATACATGGCTTTGCTTTTCTTTTGTTTTTCTATTGAGAAATCATCATCTTTTTTAAGTCTCCGTTGTTCCCATTTGGCTTCTTCTGTTCACCTCCTTTGGACTTTTCTGCACCTGCCCACTAACTCCTGGCTACTATTTGTGCTGTGTGTCCTGTGTGCTTTATATCTTTAGGTTTGCCACTTCTTCCACCTCTTTTCTTAGGTGCCTACACAGTTACCGTCCTCATTTACTTGAAAACTGAGGGGTTTTCTGTGCATTTGTAGACATGACTTGGAGGCCCATCAAAGAAGTGATTCCAAGGAGCATGGTCCTATACGCTCTCTCCCTTGGTGGGACTAGGGCTTAGAAAGGACAGAGTTCAGCTGTGCTTTAGTCCCACCATTTTCACAGCTACTCCTCAGGATAACCTCACACACTGTGCCAGGACTGGTCAGTTGCTTTGCAGGATGGGGACTTTTTGTTCAGTGTCTCTACTGTCCTGTCTTCTTTCCAGCTCCCCACTAATAAGGGAGCCAAAGGACAGTTATGGAGCAATAATGATAATAATTAGTCAACACACACAAGGCACATTTCCTCAAAGTCAGGCACATTTCTGAGTGCTTTACTCACGAATTCCCTATGGTGTAGGCAGTATTTCTATCCCATTTTATATTTCAGGTTGCCACAGCAGCATCACCAATGTCATTCAGCTAGCAGGGAGCAGAGCCAAGACTCTGGCTGTGAAGATAGAGATGGAATTTGAATCTTGGTTCATTCTTGTTCTGAAACCTTATACAAGTTAGTTTACTCTGAGCCTTGATTTCCTCTTCTGTAAAATGGGGATAAGAATCACCTCTTTGAGATAGATCTGACTAAATGAGAGAACATCTGAAAGTGATAGGTGATTATCAATAACTGTTTTTCAAAGAGTAAAATAACATTAACAATATTAACCTGGTAGTAATTAAGCCAAGAAATATGTGATTTTGTGTTAGAAAACTGTCTCCCAAGTCTATTATTTTGTGTTATGTTGGGAAGGAAGTTATATTCCCATGTGAAAAATTCTCTAGATGAAGTTTACAAGACAAAACCACATTTGAGATGTAACACAGAGACTGAGTGTTCATCCCACCAAATAAGGCCCATCAGCATATGGTATTTTTGCTGGTCAGATCACATTGGGTTATCATAAAAGAAATAACCGGCTGACACAAATTAGAAAAGAAAATGAAAAGATCACACTGAAGACATCTCAAATAGCCTGATATATTTTAATCATTCTGTGTTAACTTGTGCCTTCTTAAAACATTTTCTTTCAAATCAAGTCACAGCTTTGTGTACTTTAGGCTGTGACCATCATAAGCAAATATGAAAGAAGCAGAGTTAAAACAGATGGTTTTTACTGGTTATTGGTTATTCATTAGTTTCCTATAATCTATAACACAAATCACCATTAGGAGACTTGCGAAGAAATCAGAGAAACAATCCCAGGTATGACCTTCGGCATAACTGAAGCTTTGCAGTGCTTGTCCAATTTGGTCAAGGTTATAATGTTTTGGGGAAGCCGTCTCCTCCTCCCTCTTCATCCCCCAGAAGACTGGATAAGTGAAGATGTTGGAGGAGTCTAGGTACAAAGAGTCAGATTTCTATAAAATATATTCAAAGATGGTAAAGTGAGTTCCTTCCTCTTCTATGATAGAACTGGAGATGTATTCTTGGAAATTCACGCCCTCATCACCACCACCATTGACTGGCTCCAGTCCTTTGGCAAGAAAAGGATCATCATTTTTACTGTCTTCTCCCATTCCTACTCCTTTTGCTTCCAGTTCTTCATCTTTATCTGAACAATGTAGTTCTCCCCATGCTGGTTCTAAAAGCCAATTTAGTATCTTAAATTTTTAATTCATAAGTGACAAGTTTGGCAAAATGAATTTACCTAATATACAGAATGCTGTATCTAGCCTCTTGGTATCAGAGTTTACACCAAGGACTACTCACACTCTGAGACATTGGCTAGTGAGTGATCTCCACAGTTGGGCCAGTGTACATTCTTTTTTTTTTTTTCTTTTTTTGAATTGTCCATTCTCTTTAACACTTAGCTTACTTGCTGCTTCATTTTCTCATAATGATTGATCTGAGTGATTTCTGTGACCGGCATTCCCTAGCTTAGCATTGTATGCTTAAATTGGAAAAATCTAAGCTTGTGATTCAGCTTGTGACACAAGTCAAGAGGATAAGGGCAAGCTTTGAGAGACCGTCTGTCGATGACCTAGAAGTAGAGCATCTGTCCAGATTAATTGTGGAGCTTTTCCAGAATAGCACGAACTTCCTCTGGATGATAATTCCAAGGACCAGGTTCACCCTGCAAGAGAAATAAATAAGGCATTTCCAATTTTTCAGAGATCTGGACTAGTGATATTTGTGAATATATCTGGGTGTTGTGAATATAGTCTTGTCAGTGACAGATGCAACCATTGGTTGATGAGATCACCCAGGGAAAGGGTAGGAGGTGGGTCAGAGTAGTAGGAAAACCAAAGAGGGTAAAGTGAAAGTTTCTAAAGGAGAAAGGGGTCTGTACAAAGAAGTTTTTCTTACCTAATCAGACCTTCAGACTGGTCTTATCTTCTCCATCCCTATAGCAGTTCTACCCCTTCTGCATCTGAAGCACTTGTCCCTTAGTTCACTGCTCCTCAACTGCTCCTAATTATCCCCAGTCTCTGCTTCCTCAAGTTCATGCCTCGCCCAATAGCCAGTAATCTTTCTCTCAATCTGATAAGATTTTTCCCTGGCTTGACTCTTTAATCCCACTGTCTGCATATGAAGGCCAACTTCCTTGATCCAGAATGAGACCTCTATAACCTAAATGCCCTGATTCTTCATTCACACCCTACCCTAAAATGCCTCAGTGCCCCCACCTACTCTCTTCCCAACATTTGCAGTGACTTTCACTCATGTTCCTTTGATTGACTCTTTATCCCATAAAGCCCAAGCAATTGTCAATTGTCCTCTGAAAAATCTCCCCTTCCCCAGGGGTTGAAAAACTTACAGTCCGAGAGCCAAATCTGTCCTGATGCCTCCACACTTTTGTTTACCTATTGTCCATGGCTGTTTTTGTGCTATAACAGCTGAACTGAATCATTGCAACAGAGATTATTGGCCACAAAGCTGAAAATATTTACTCTCTGGCTCAGGGAAGGTTTGCTGATCTCTACTCTCCATCTCACAGGACTTCGGACACTGTTTGGATCTTCTTGTCCCCCAGACTTGAGGACCCTGACATAGATGGGGTTCATTTTGTGTTGTGTTTGTTCATTGGTTTTGTGTGTCCAGTACTTGAGCAGGCCTAACCTACGGTAGGGACTCTGGCAACTTGACTCAATAATGCTATCTTAGAGGCATGTTTTAGCAGAGGGGAGAGGAAAAAGGACCTGAATCTTTATATTGTGGCCCTCAGCACTGTGGGGACTCATCTGCAATTTTTTTGCTAGTTTCATCTGCATGAGTAGGGCTAGTTTAACTTGTGGGCAGAGGCACATTCAGGTTTCCTGTGTTCACCAAGGCTAGAAATACCTGTAGCAGCTATATAGTTTCTACCCTTGAATCAAGGGATCAGAGGCTGCGCTGACCTCGCTTCCCCACCCTGGCTAGGCTGGAAGCCTGTGGGGGACACAGTCACCAGAAAGGAGCCAGGAATCGATTCCTGCTTCAGTTTTTCCAGTTTCTGAATGCAGGGTTTGTTATTTGCCAGCTACCTATATCCCCCTCCAAGTTCAAGTCCACCTCTGAAATTAGCAGCTTCAGATCCTCCCACTCCTGTCCCATCCCCTCCTTAAAGATTTAGAATGGAACTCAGAGCTTTGTGCAATGTGATCTTGGGCAAGTCAATTCCTCTCTTGGTCCATTGTATATACAATGGAAACAATATACTCTCTCAGCTTCACACCAAAGCAGAAGGATGCAGATGCAGTCCAGATGCAAGAGGCTCTCAAGTGCATTATTTCGTCCCCTGTGAGAAGGGGACCGAACATCCCCATTTTGCAGAAGAGAAAACTGAAGCTCTATGAGGAGAAAGAACTTGCCTGTGGTCACATAACTGGTAAATGGTTGGGCAATGATTTGAATCCAGGTCTGCCTGATCTAAGCCCTTTGCCCTTGTCTTCCCTGGCCTCCTGCCCTGGTCACCACCTTGTAGAGGATCCTGCCTTCTTGGATTATGTAGAGCCTCTTGGGCAGTGCTGCATAGAGCTGGCTGCTCTGGTTCTTCATTGTGTCCACCACCACAGGACACTGGGGGTTCCTGTCCAGCAGCAGGCGGGCTGCCTGTAGGCGATCCTGGAGGCTCCGGTGATTCCGGATGTTCACGTTGTTCTTAAAAGCCCAGCCATCTACGAGGGAAAAGCCAAGCAGTGGCCCTTTAGTCACTCACAGCAGACACTTCTTACAGCCTAAATATCCCCCACTTTTAACTGAATGTCCCAGATAGAGGAACCCTTGGCCCCATTTCCTATTATGGGTGCACAAGATTACATAGGGAGTTAGTGATTGATCCAGAACTGACAACTAGGGTTCCTGACTGCCAGACCTGGGCACTTCAATGTTCGAGAGGGTCCGCTCTAACAGACCAGTCTTCTTGAGCGTTAATTTGCATATAAATGACACGGATCTCATTAAAGGAAGATTCTGATTAGTTCTGCCTAGGGTGGTGCTGAGAAACTAACTCCTAGGATACCAAGGTTGCTTAGAGAGGCAAGGGTCAAGAGCAATAGTTGTAAGTGTGTGCTACCCAGAGCATCAATGTCAGCATCACCATGAGATTGTTAGTAATAAAAATTCCTAGGCCCTGTCCTAGACCTACCACGAGTGGAGCCCAGCTACATGTTTTAAGAGCCTTCCAGATGATTCTAAAACATGTCAAAGTTTGAGAACTATTGATCTAGAGTCTGATTATCCTAATTAGAATCTTCTAATTATTCCTCACCACAGTGTTCTTTCCAAACTGCAAATCTACCATAACATTCTCCTGCTTAAAATTTTCCCTCCCTCCCTATTTCCCTCAAGATAAATTTCAAGCTCCTCAATGTGGCCCGGTAGGTCCTCAATGACCTGACTCTTGCCCATCTCTCCAGCCTTCGACAGGCAAGTGAGTGAAATACTTGGAATTCCTTGACTCACCCTAAATCTGTCTTTCAATTCCCCCCTTTTCAATACAGTTGCTGCCTCCACGTGCAGCATCAGCAGAGCTGGGCCTTCTCTCTCCTAGGTTTGGTTAACAGCCTCTGCTACTTTTTTCCCACCTACTTACTGCCAGAAGGTAGTACTCATTAGCTAAACAAACAACCATAAACTGCCATTGGTCTTGCTCTTCTACTTCCCTAATTTCTGAAGATCCTAGAACCCAAGATATGGTCATAGGTCCCTTCAGCAGCCACACAGTCCATGTTTACAGTAACTCTGAGGTGGTGCCCAGTATGCCATCTTAACAAACCTGCAAGTGCCTCTGATGCTCACCAGCTTGGGAAACACTGACTGAGATGAACCAGTGTCCCTTTCAGCTTGGAGACTCTTGGGGACAGATTTCACAAATAGCTACCCAGTGGTCATTTTACCTGTGACTCTTCAGGACTAAATTAGCTCCTACTAGCTCCTCTCCCATGATTCTCCTATTTATCCATTTAAAATGTTAAGTGTTCTCCCAGCTAGACCCACTTACTTCCAGTTTTTCTTTTTTGGGTTGGTGGATCAAAAGCAGAGACCATGAAATTAGCTAGTGGTGGATAAACCTAGCAGGGACTGGGAGGTGGGAGATGCTTGAATGGCAACTGTTCTCCCACTCTCCTCCTCTTCCTCCCCACCCTTGAGATGGATCTTATGGGCAGGGGAGAGAGAAAAAGAGGTCCAGGAAAGGGAGCAGCAGGGAACATTCTATACCTGATGCATGTGCTTCTTCAATGTAAATGATTAGAAAATCTGCTACGGAGCTAAAATGTTCAACAAGATTCTTGAATTGGTCAAATTTGAAAAGAAACGAGGGTCAGGTGCAGCTTCCAAAATTCAGCACCAGTGGCCTGTTGCCTGAAACAAAAGAAACCACCATAAATCAGTAATCTAGCATTTCTTCTAGTAAAGTAGCATTTCTTCTGCAAGCCCCACCTTCACTCCTGCATTCAATTCTATTAATTTCATTTCTCCTCTGAGCATAGTGTGGGACTGAAGCCTGGAGCCTGTGACTTAGCAGAGATGGGAGGTTGTTTTTTAACTCAACGCCACCGAATAGGACCCTGGGAGAGATTTAGAGTGTGCTTGGGGGCAATGATTGTTATTGCAGACAAAGTTTGAAATAGGTTCCCTGCTTTCCTGATGGCAAAGAGAGATGAGCTGCCAGTGGGTGACCGTGCTGAGGCCTGGCACCCTGCCCGTGTTCACAGGCCATGGTGCAGAGAACACCATTTTAAGAATGTCAGGCAAGGACCATCAACTCAAAAATATCTGTATATATGGGAAAACAGCTCCATCGTAGTGCTGGATTCAAGCCCACCATCATGACCTTCAGGCCAGGAAATGACCCTCCACACTGGTCTCTCGCAGCAGACAAATCCCATTTGAGTTGCAAAACAATACTTCATAAGGACATATTAGACAGATTTTAGATTTTAAACAGGGACTGAAATAAATCCAGTTTCAGATTAACTCCCAGATAATGAATGAACCAGGCTTGCCTTCCACCACAACATGCCAGTTTATTGATGTTTCACGCTGAATGTATGTCCGAGAGGTATGTGTGTGATGTGTGTGCATAGGTGTGTACAAGCAGAGGATAGGAGGAAACTGACAATTTCCCTGAGCCTCTGTTGTCTTATCTAATCACAGAAAGTTCATTAGCTGAAGGTTGGAAGGCATAAGTTCTGGTTCTACAAGAATGCACTGTGTGACTTTGAGTAAGTAATTTGCCTTTCTGGGTTTTTATAGCTAAAGAATGAAAGAGTTGCTCTAGATTCTGTGTAAAAATGAGTTTGCCTGTATACCCAAAGCATACAACAGAGCTTTTTAGTGGCCTAGTGGCATTCTAAAGCAGTTACAGGATCTCTTTCTAATGCGCAGACCTAACCTAATCATGTTAATGTGCTGCTTTCTGAAAACCATTCTAGAATGCAGCAATATCTTCAAGATAAAGTCTACCTACCCTCTTTAATAAGACATACATGGTCCCTCCAAGCTCTGCTCCTCGATGATGTCACCAGCCTCATAGTTCACCCCTTCATGCCTCCCATACCTCACCTCCCCTGCTGTTCCTTCCCTATGTCCTGTTTGGCTGCTTATTGCTGTCTCTAGACAATCAGCTCACCATCCTCCTTTCCAGAAATTCCTCCCCTTACCACCTCCCTATTCCATCCCGCTTCTTCCAGCATCCTCTGGCTGCCTTTCCCACTATACCATCTCCTTCCCCAGGTTACAAGGTCTTCCAGGGCAGAGGCCAGGTGTGTTATTTCTGTATTGCCAGTGCCTATTTTTTCAGGGTCAATGTGTTAAATGCAAATTCTATTTTATAAACAGAGTTCTCTTTAGTCTCCCAATCGCCTTCTCTCTCCAGGCTTGGGTCCCAGGTGCCACAGCAGAAAGCAGAGACAAACAGAGCCGTCTTTGACAGTGTAAACTGCCCCACTGAAAGTGAACAGTTAAAAGAAGCAAGCACATTCTGTGAATTGGCCATAAGGCAACTTGGCTGTCATAGAACAGACCAGAAGATGATCGATCATCTCAAAAAAGAAACTGGAGTATAAATCAGAACATTTCAGCCCACCTTCCCACCCTCCTCTAGCACCCCCATTCTAAGAACCTCTCAAGCAGTAACCTCCTAACCTTTCATGAAGTCCCAAATTATTTTTTAAAGATTTATTTTATTTATTTATGCATACAAGCTGGGGTGTAGGCCATAGGTGAGGGGTGTGAGAAGATTCACCAGAGACAGAGTGGGGAGCAGAACAGGCAGATTCATTGAAATACACTGCTGAGGGGAGCAGTGGGCGAGGCAGGAGAGTTCTTCTGTGCCATGTGGGAAGCTTCCTGGCCGGGATATCGAACTTGTGCTGCAGTGGCTACAGACAGCTTGATAGTGCTGAAACTTTAACCTTTGTGCCACCAGGGAGGCCAGAAGTCCCAAATTATTGATATTCAATATTTGGCGTGGTTCTATCACAGTACTTGGCATACAGTAGATGCACAATAAAAGTCATTTTTCTCACTCTGTTGAATAAGTAGATGTCATTTGTGTCCTGTGGTTTAAAGAGCAAAAATATCTTGCCTTTCCCTCTGCTACAAAAATCTTACTCATCTTCAAGGCTTAGTCCCAAAGTCACCTCCTCCAGGAAACTTACCAGCCCTGGAAGCAAAGTTCATATTTCACAGCCTTCCCACAGAACTGTAAGGCTTTATTTATGACACCCATCTGGCCTGTGGAACCACAAACTCCTTGAGTGAGGAGCAAGCTCCTATGTAACTGAGTCCCTGGCATCTAGCCGAGGACCTGGCATGCTGGAGGGGCTCACGAATGTTTGCTGGGGTGCAATGAAAAAACAAGATGAAGAAGCCGTGGTTCTGGGTCTGACTCTGTCACTTGCTGGCTCTGTTCTCTCTGCCTCTCAGTTTTCTCCATTTCACTTCTAAAATGAGAGGGTTAGATTAGGTCAACATTTCTCAAGCGTGTTCTTTGGAACCAATATGATGATGATAGACATTTACTCAAGAGGAGGGGGGGAGGGGGGTGTGTGTTTAGGAAACTCCATGCTATGTTAAACAAACTTTTTCCAAGTTTTGTTTGTTTTAAAGCTTCAGGGCTTCTCAGAGACTTTTATATCTTCATGTGTAAATGTATTTTCAGAAGTAGGGCATAATAGTAGGGTTTCCCAAACTACTCTGAGCAGGGAACCAATGTAGTAAAGTGTATCTGTGGGGTTTGGGTTCCAAAGAACAAATTTTGAAAAACCCTAGATTCACTACCTGCTCAGGGATCTCCTCTACTCCATCTGCTCAGTCTAGGCCCTGGGGATTCAAAGATAAATCAGACACGGCTCTTTCTGGAGGCTCCTCATTAAACAGGAAGATCACACTTGTGTTAAGTGGTCAGATGCGGGGGAGGAAGAATCAGTGTCTGCAACAGGTGCCGACAGACAGCCGTGAGTCCAGAGGGAGGCAGTGTGCTTGGCCATGGGGGCCTGAGATGGCTTCAGGGAAGGAGCTCATGAGAGCCGAACCCTCAGGGATGAGGGGGGTTTGAATGGTAAGCAATGGAGGGGGAGGGCCAACAACATCAGCAAAGGCAAAGAGAAGGGAAAGCCCAAGGGACGTACAAGGTCCAACAGCTTGTCTGGAGGAAGTGAGCGTGAGGAAGTTGGCAGGTAGAATTGGAAAGGAAAGGCCTTGAGCACAGAACTGAACCTGGACTTCATCCCCAAACACAGAGGGAACTGCTGAAGGTGAGTGGGGCGGGGCATCGGCCAGCAGTGTGCTTTGGGAAAGGTAATGGGCCAACATTCACAGACTGGGTGGAAGAGACCACAAGATGGAAGGAGAAAGTTCTGGTGAGGATAGCAGCTGTGAAGACAGAAAGAAAAAACTGATGAGGAAGGTTTTTAAAAACCCCAACAGACGGAACTGGTTTGTTGCCTCGAGGAGAGAGAGAAAGACAGAGAGAGAGAGAGAGAGAACAATTGCTTCCACAAATATTTACTGAGCAACCACATGAGCTAGCCACAGTGATGGGGACACCATCGTGGGTTACAGTGATGGTCTTCTAAGGCTAGAGAGGGTGATCAATGTTAATCAAATACGCAAACATAATTACAAGCCTAGGATAGGTGCGATAAAGAGAAGTTTAGGTAGTAAACTGAGCATATAAGAGAAGGTAACCTAGTCTGGGACAGTCGCATCGGCTTGCTGCAGGAAATGTCGTCGAAGGGTGAACAGGAGTGGAGTGGGCACAGAGGGGTGAAGAGCATCCCAGGCTCTCTCTTGCACCACTGCGAGAGCAGTGCTAGCAGAAGAGAAGGCCGGTGTGTCTGATTCACAACTTGAGTGCTTGGGGAGATGGTGATGCCCCTCAGAAAAACAGAACCCAGGAGAATTCCTAGTTTCAGAAAACAGGAAGAGGACAAAAAGCCTGAAAAAGCGTAGCCAGTGGTAGAATTAGGACTTTCCGACCCATCTCCCCGCTCCCTTCTGCCAACCCTGTTCCAACCTCACAAGCTTGTACCAGCCTCCTGACCTTGCATGAAGTCCCAAATGTTGCACCTCTGGCCTGAGAGGCAGACCACAGGGCAGTTTGGGGCCAGACCTCCTTGCTTAGTCGAGTCCTCCAGTCGCTGCCAATAGACTTTCAGGATGAACCAGAAGTATTGAGTGCTAAAGAAGGTCGGGCCCCAGTTCTCATAGGAGAAGTGGGGGTTCTGTGTCATACCAGTCTTCTGGCTCTTGGCCAGGAGCTGCTGCTTGACTCTGCTGGGAAACAGTGTCAGCAGCACTTTGCCCACAGCTACATGCAGGGCCACCTGCAAGAGTACCCAGAGTCTCTTTAGCCACAGCCCAGGCTGGGACATCCTCATCTTGGCACAGCCAGAGCTGGTTCTGAGGATGATGGGCAGAGAGACAATGGCTGGGTGACACTGGGAGGAGCTGAACAAGGGTGCAGGGTGAGAGCAGCCAACCCCAGACAGTAGGAAGGTGCCAGTACAGAAAGTGTTTACCTTCCTGTTGATAGAATGGAAAATTCCAGGTGCTCAAAGGTCTGTGCTAATCATGATCATTTCTGATTCTTTGCCTTAACTTTTAAGAGATCCTTGGACTGAAAGACTAGATCGTAAATCCTCCCTCTGAGAACAAATACTTTAAAAGATCACAAAGAGACTCTGGTCCTCGCTAAGAAAGTCTCTTAGCAAGGGATTAAGTTCTAATGTTATTAATCTTTTTAAAATGTAAATTGTTCTTAACTAATGAATGAGATTTTTCCTATTCACGGCTTTTAGTTAGAAGCCTTTGCCAGAAGATTTGAATCTGTAATTTTCCTAGCCCTAGACAGAGTTAGGGCCATCCCCAAGGAAATCTGGGGCTCAAGATTCCCCTTAGTACTGGGCTTTCAGGGGATTGGTAGGACATGAAGCAGAAGATTATCATTTAGTGTAGATGTCTTTAAAGCTGACTGGGGGCTCTGGGAGCATGGAAAAGGAGCAGTAAGTCTGTTCAGAGAGGTCAAAAGGACTTCCCCAAGGAAGTGATTTAATACTGAAACCAGAAAGCTGAACAGTGAACAGTAAACCAGGCAAGTGGGGACAATGGTGCTGTTGAAAGGAACCCCATGTCCAAAGGCCTAGCTAGAAGCCAGAGAGAGCAGAGCTCATTGGAAAAACTGAAAGATTTCTGGTAGCTCAGGGCTGGAAAGTATTCTGGAAAACATCTAAAACCACTTTCTTTTTTAAGTAGGGAAACTGGCAGCCAGATTGGAGAAATGGCCTGAGGCCAGTTCTGATGTTAACTAAATCTCTGAGGTGTTCACTCACAAAGCTTTATATTTACCCTCCCCTGAGGCATTTACATGCCTAAACATCCCTGCATTTTGCTTAGGGTTAGAGAGGAAGAAAAGTTGACCTGAAAGCTTGCTAGACCTCCACAAAGGTATTGATCTTGGCCTCTAGCACTTTAAAGAAGGACAGAACAGCTCCAGAAGATGTTGCTTATAATGTCTATCTGTCCTTGTATGTTGCTTACTTTTTCCATTACAGCCCTTAGCATAGTATTCACAGTTATTTTTAAATCTGGTGTAATAGTTCTAACATTCCTACCATATTTGACTCTGGTTCAGATTCTTACTATCTCTTCAAACTGCTTTTTGTCGTTTAGTATGTCTTGGAATTTTTGTTGTTGTTGGAAGACAAGCATGAGTTACTGTGTAAAAGTAAATAGGTCATAAATGATGTGATGATAAGTTTTTAGGGTTATCTATAGTCCTATGGAACCACACTATAGTCCTATGATTAGTCCTCCATGATTTAGTGAGCCTGTGTCCCTGCCCTGTGAAATTCACAAATACTTCTCAATTCTACACCCTGTCTCAAGTGGAACACAATGGCCAGAGGGGACTGGAATTGGATATTTCCTTCCTCCAGTTTGGTTAGGCTCTGATAAAACTTCAATCTGGTAAAATAGTTTCTCTTGATGGGAGACCTTGTTAAGAACAGAATGTTCTGGTATATTTTAAAATGATTCATTTTCCCATTCCCATGCCAGAAGCACAAAGGGATTCCTCTGATCTTCAATGAGATCCTGGTAAAACTCTAGGAGGTAAAACTCATAAAAGTGTGGGTGTATTCCCCTAAGACAGGGATCCCTGGAGTTCTCAACTCTCAGACTTTTCCTCACTGAGTTCCCAGGAATTCATCAATTGCTTTGAGTCTTTCTTACCCTGGCACCCAAGGAGACTTGTGCTCGTGGGCCTCTGTGCTACCAAACTGTAATTTGTTTCTGCCTGTTTATCTCTCCAATTTTGGGTACAGAAAGTTTCCCTGTGACCTCAGTTCTCTGATTTCCATGAAGAGGGATTTTTCCCCCCAGTTTACAAAGCTATTTATTCATGGCACAGAGTGAAAATTTCCTTATGTCTTACACACCAGATCAAAAGTTCACTTGGTTTTCACAACAGCCTATCAAGATACAGTTTTTCAGGACTTTTTTTTCTTGCCTAATATATAAAATATGTAACTGGAAAGGAAAACACATGCCTAATTTCATGTTTTAAAAGAATGATAGCAAGATAAAGACACAAATTCCTTCACCCTGTCCTTGATAAATTAATCAGTGTTCTCCAGAAAAGCAGATATAATAGATACACATGCAGATGCAGTTGCACACACAAACACACACAGACACGGTGTGTGTATATATAGATAAATGTGCCTCATACTAAGGGACAGAAGCACAATGCCACTGAGTATTTCCCTAATCTGGAGCCTTAACTCTGCCTTTAACAAACCATTCCACCACTCTGTTAGGCTGGCGACTTCCTGGTGACCAGGTTTCATGATGAGACTGGTGAGACTTATATATCTAATCATATGTTCCTATTCCAAGTTCTTTAAATTGGTCCCTTGATCTGTAGCAATGTTGGGCAGAATATGATTGTAGTCTCTAAACAAGAGGTGTCTGCTTTCCTTTAGCAAAGGGAATCTAGGGGTGGTGGTTGGTCAAGAGTTTTTTCACTCAAATATCTCCATCCCAGGACTCAGTGATCCATTCATTTTGCATCAGTGCATTGCCTTTGTTGGCACCACTCAATACTGGGACAGGTGCAACTCAGAAATTCAGGAACATTCATTGAGCTGTGTGATTTGTCTTCTTGGAAGCTTTGCCTCCCTTACATTTAGATCTGGGGACTGATTTTCAGTCCAATCCTCTCAAGTCTGTACAGAGTAAGAATTTCCTTCAAAGCTGTCATAGAGACTTTCTAGTGTTCACAGAGTATCAGTAAGTTGACAGTTGACTGTTCTAACCCTGTCATTTTCTTTTTTCAAGGCTTCCAATAAAGTTCAGAAAAGCCAAGCCACTCCATAATCCTTATAATTATCATTATTCTCTTACTGTTCCAGTGCCATAACCACCAGATAACCCAACACCTAACCTTCTACCTATCCCTCATCCCAATCAACCACAGATTGTGATGCCACTCTATTTAGATGTTATCACTTTCCATCCCTTGCTTATCACTAGCAATGGGTGGTTGTTGCCATCTGACCGTGACCAGTTCAGCTCTAGAAGTCTAACCTTAAAAAAATAAAATAAAATAAAATAAAATCCGAATCTGAGGACTGTGTTCTGGGGCCACTCTTGGTATCAACTACTAGAGTGTAAGTTCCTCAAATGCAAGAGTGAATTCCAGGACCAGGACTGAAAGAGCAATGCTGTAAAGCATCTATTGCAAAGATACATTATAAAATTGGCCACTCCCAGAGGCATCTGGTTGCTTGATCTTGTAAGATAGTTTGAAAGCTGCGTGAAATACCTGTGGGGCATCAGATTATCTGAGGGGAAAATGAGAGAAGCATGTATTCAGCAGTTGTTGACCCCACTGGTCAAAGATTTGCTCAATGAATGTTCCTGAATTCCTGAGTTGCACCTGTCCCATGTTGAGTAGTGTCAACAGTCCCATGAGCCTGTGGTATGGAGACATAAGCCCTGATGTAGAAGGTGAGAAGTCTCAGCATAGGCTTAAGATAAAGCTCACTTAGGTTATACCTGCCCAAACCGGAATAAGATCAGTGGGGTGAGATAAGCAGCAGGAAATCTCCAGAGGATCTGAGATGGGACATGAGAGCAGTCTGATACGTCTGCACACCCACATTTACAAACTGAGATTCATTCGTGGTGCAAATGTAACCATCAGTGCCCTGCAAATATTCTAAGCCTCAGCTCTCTCTTTATAAAAGGAGGATAATCACCTTAAGCTTACAGGATTGTTCTGAGAATCAGAGATCCTATATATGTATATTATATACTTTATAATTATGTAATTACATTATTTCTACATTTAATTATATTTATACCTGCTATATTAAATGCATAATATGTAATTAGAGATATTATTATTATTAGTCAGATGTAAAGTCTTTCCAATTGACCACAAGCACCTCATGTGGTGAGGTCAAAGTTGAAGGTTCTGGTGTGAACCTTGAATTTGGCTTATGCTGCCCAGACAGCCAGGACTTGGTCACTCTCTAATTAGCCTTTAGGGAACACTATTGTGCTCCCGACCCTGTACTGGGAACCCAGAGACCAGAATCCTTTCTGATCCTTGCCCTCAAAGAACTCACAGTTTGGCAAAGATGGGCAAATAATATTGCGTGGTAAAGGCAATTCCAGGGGACTATGGGAGCGAGCGGCCAGGAGGAGGAGATGCTACCCTAATCTGGAGGGCTGTGTAAAAACCGTTCAACCAAGCAGGGTCGTCATTTCCTGGGCCCCTGCTGTATACGAGGTGGCGGGCACGTACCGTGAATGACGCGGGAGTGAGTGAACCAATCCCTACCGCTTCCCACAACACCCATTCCCCGACAGCGGGCGAAAGGCAGACTGTTGCTGGAGTGAAGGGACCACAGTACCATTTATGGGGTACTGTATGAATGGACGACGCCCTGCCCTCCAGAAATAATAGACTCATTCACTCTGTCACTTGTTAGGCATGTTTTATATCCAAAAAAGAAAGGAGGGGTAGGGATGATTTTTTTTTTATTCTTTCCGCTATCGTCCTTCCTTACGTTATTTTATATTTCAGTGAGATAAGAAGCATAAATAAAGAAAGTCACACTTTGGAGAACTGTCTGCGAGGAACGACAATCTGAGCTCTCCCACCACGCTCCGGAGTCTGTTTCTTTAGGAGCGGGAGCCTCATCCGCAGGAGGGGAGTTAACTGGAGCGGGCTCTGGCAGCAGAGGTCTCAGGAAGTTGCGCCACCAGGTGTTGCTGTCTTTTTAAAAAGGCGGGGCTATAACGGAGGAGGCGGGATAGTTCCGCCCCCGGATATCCTGCTTCCGGCAACCGGGAGGGACCGGAACCAACGCAGAGCCTCTAAGGCCGGAGCTTTACCCCGAC